>JAQGBJ010004122.1:0-10927 GCA_034698345.1 Sphaeridia pumilis | reverse complement strand
AAGCTTTCGACTCTATATAAAGTCATGATGATTGCATCGGAGATCAAGAAGAGAGCATTTGGTGGGGCGAATGTGTGCCAGAAGAAAATGTGTGGTAAAATGCTTTATACCAAGAACTAGAAGAAGAAGAGCAATGTATCACGTACCAATGGGCAGATAAGACGTCGAAACGAAGAAGCAAAGCCTGAGCCATATACCACCTATAGTTCACAATCCCTCGCCTTCGATCAGTAAATGGCGATTGTATACACACGTAGACAAGCGTGTATTGAAACCAATACTTTATTCTTGGCAAGCAAAAGTTTTGACTCGAACCGAGAGGAGAAGAAATGTATACGAGCAACTTGGAAGCAAAGTGAAAGCAGCAAGGAGAAAGCTAGCAAAAAGAAGAAGTAGAAGAAACGGATTTGTGGCAACTATTGAGATAAGAAGAAACATACATCCAAAAGAAAGCCTTTTTCAAGCAGAGAAAGTTGGAACAAGTTGACTGGTTATCGATTTCTATGGTTTGTTGTTCCTTCCCTGGTTGAATACAAGGAGGGTGAAAAGGATGAAGAACAAGAACGGAACGCAAAAACGGCTATTCCAGCCCATGGAGAAAGCTGGGGAAAGTCGAAGAAACTACCAGTTTCAACAACCGCAAAGAGAAATAATGACAGAGATGGATTTCGCTCCGATGAGAGATGTTGAGATTTCTCTGTTTCTTGTTGTTCTTATTGTACTTGCTAGCTTTGTTTCCCCTGGTTTTTTTCTTCAAAGGGTGAAAGTTCACTCGGCTACCATGTACCTACACACAACTACACTCAAAATCATGCTTAAGATTTGAATTTTCGCGCGTATCGCGCCAGAAGAAAGTGTAAAGTGAAAGTGGTGAAAGCAGTGAAAGCAGTGAAAGTTGGAGAAAGCAATTGGCGCTGAATTTTGAATTCAAATAGCGTTTCGGTTCAAGTGGGGAAAGTTGTATAAGGTCATAAAGTGGTTAGTAGGAGAAGGAGAGAGGAGCAAAGATGGAGAGAGAGAACATGGAATTCAAGCAACGAATCCTGTTTGTTGCTATACTACTCCAACGGTTAATTCAAGCCCGGACGGAATATTAAATGTCAATGTTTACCAAGTTTGTTCCGGGGCTATCTGGAAGTCTCCTTCACAAGGTACCAACCAGAACTCCCCACACACAGAAAGCTCATTGTGCATTCTGGTAGTAGCTTTTAATATAGCGCCGAGACCCCAAGTGAAAGCTGCGAAGAGATGCAATCGAGAATCACGTTACACAAGAAGACTAGTAGACGTGTACGTAGAACAACAAGAACAAAAAAGAAGGAGGATATTAAGACGGGAGACAAGTCAGAAAAAAGTGTTTACCTTTAGCTAGAAAATAGAGTTGGTGGAGAGAACATTGGAACTTTTGCAGGTGAAAGTAAGTGGGTGATGGAAAGCATAATAATATTTTGATTCCCGCTCAATGTTTACTCACCGAGAGTGAGAGGAAGGAGCAGGAGCACAATCACACACAAGTGATACGTGATACACCATTTGCGGGGGGAGTGAATCACTAGTAGAGGGCGCTTCTTCTGACAGGCTGAGATTTCAAAAGTGGGAGGTGGGACTGGGGTTCGAATCCAGTCAGCTTCAAATGAACCGGGAGAAATAAAAGGGCGTGAAAAAATGATAATAAATGGAGTGTGAGGTAATCTAAAAGCCAGTAGAAGAAGAAGGCACGACAGGACCAAGAAGAAGAAGAGATTGAGAAAAACGAATGGAAGTCCATGAGAGGGGAAAGGATCGAGTTCGTTCTTGTTGGAGAAAGTAGACGAAGATTATTGTCCTAATTTGATCAGATGTGTCAGTAGGATCAAGACAGGGAGGGCAAAAAAAGTGTATTAAAAGGAGATGGAAACGGAGCAAGCCAGCAGAGAAAGGGTTATGGGGCAAAGGAAAAATGGGCATTAATGTGAGAAATGGATTATGAAACGGGATAAGTTATTATAATGGCAGCCTGGGGAGGGGAAGCGGAACAGAATGCGTGTGTGAGGGAATGATGGGCAATTTGTAAAAGGAATTGATGACGGTGGGGGGGGGGGTATGTGAGCAAGGAAACGTGAGGGGGGGGCATATGAGTAACAAAGTAGGTTTATGGGTTACAATCCAGAGTGAAATGCCAACAAACGAGGGGAGTATGTGTGGGTCAATGAGATGTGAATACAAATTTTAAAGTTTGTGAGAAGGGGTGGGGGGTGAAATTCAAAAATGCGGGAAATTTAAACCAGTGTTTTTTTGAAACTTCCATAGGTATCCTGGATCCGGAAACGCGACTCGCACATCCTCACTGTAGACCGGTATACATTCATCGCGGACGAGCGGTTTCAGGTCCTCCACAATGGCGAGACGTGGACCCTGCAAATCAAGTACGTCCAGGAGCGGGACGCGGGTCTTTACGAGTGTCAAGTATCAAGTGAGCCAAAAATGTCACATTTCGTCCAAATGGAAGTCGTCGTTCCAGTCACCAAGATCCTGGGCGAGGCGGACCTCTTTGTCAAGTCTGGAAGTCCGGTCCAGCTCAAATGCGTCATCACTCAATGCTTAGAGCAGCCTGCCTACATTTTCTGGTACCATGATGGAGGGAGGGTCGTTAATGTGTATGGGTCACACCAGTCGGTCGAGAGGGTGAGTAAAGTCCTCCAATAAGTAATTGTACCTTCTTCCTGGCTCTTTTTGCAGAGGAGGAGACATACTGGCGAGCGACCGTACGAGTGCAGAGTTTGTGTTTGCTGAAATTTGAGGAAGCTTTCTCGTTACTAACTTGAGTAGAGCAACTTACTTGGACACTTGAAACAAGCCAACTGTTTTCTCCTTGGCAGATTAGAAAACTTTTTTTTTGTCCAAACTCTTTTTATTATAAGTGTAAGTCCGAGAGAGAGAGAAAGAGAGAGCATTTCCGAGACATGTCATGGAGAAGGTGCGCACGTCCCAATGAATTATCCCCTAACCGCACAACAAGTTTCCCAAAAGTAACTGGCTATATAACGGCGGCAACTTTGAAACAATCTAAAGGAAAAAGTATTTTTCTTAAATCTAATTTTTATCAAACAAGCGAGGGAGAGACAAAAATAGTTGGGGGAAGTAAGCTTTACTTTTATGGTTTAAAAATATATATGGGTTTAGACATAGTGTTTATACGATTGGCTGAGCAGGGGAGGGGGGGTGAGAAGGGTTACGGAACTAAGAAGGTGCCAAAGCCTCCCCCCTCATTCAATGACATGTCACGACAATTACAAAAGTTGAATTAAACTTATTCAACTTCCTCCCTAAGCGGACATTGTCAGTTGGTGTCAGAGTGGGAAGAGCCAAAGAAGCTTTTGCTTCCCAACATTTACAAGTTTTCTATTGCAAAACTTTTGAATGCAGCCAAGAAGAGGTTTCTTAGAAATAAACGTGTAGTTTGAAACAACTATAGAATTCCATCCCGCTTCACTCAAATGCACTTCAAGCGTCAAAAAAAAGTTCCAACTCCTACAGTCAGTATTTCAAGCAAGAAACAAAATCCAAGATGACCTTTTTCAACCTTGATTAAATGAAAACAAAACCCATCAAACCAACGCTTCTGAAACGTGATCCAGCGCTTAAATTTCCCCCATCAAAACCCCACATGCTCCACATACGTACTTGAAAACGCCCCTCGAGTCCTCGAGAACTTCAGCAATCACCAGCGTTCTCACTCGCTGTACTCGGACGGAAGCTCCAATTCTCCGGATCTCGATTCAGAAGAAGATGAAAAAGTTTTGTGAATGGCCCTTGAATTAAACGTGTTTTTGCACTCTCCTTGCTCCTTATAGGTGAACTCAGACACAACACTCGGAATCCTCGCCATCAAGTCGACTGAGAAGCGTGACTCGGGCAACTATACGTGCGCCCCGTCCAATCTTGAATCAGCCAGTGTCATGCTTCATGTGCTCAACGGTAACAATGGTTCGCTTACCCGATTTTTCTTAAAATTTTTAAAATATTTCTTACCTATACTTAATGGTGGTTTGTGGTGGGCGGAGTTTGGTTTTGAATCCCAACTTCTGATTGGGTCCTTCGAATTTTCCATGCGGTTTTTCCCATCCCAGCCGCAGCCAAGATGAATCAAAGCAAAAACAAAATTACACCAAAATTAGCAAAACTCGAGCAAGTAATTTGTTGAAAAACAAGGAGCAGTTTCATAACATCCCACTAGGCCTGGGCATTAGTTATATAAAGCTCCAAGTTACATCATGTAACTAAACGACAAGAGCGTAGCACGCGTTCAGCATTCAGTTTCATTCTCCATGTCTGCGGATGTGGAGCGGAAGATAGAATACGAGATCAAAGGCAAAACTGCATCAACAAAATTAGCGGGAAAAACCGCACAAAGGATGCCCAGTTAATTAGATTATTTTTACCGCGTGTCCTCTTCTTATATATAGCAAGCAATACCAAAAATCCAAGCAAACTTCCATTTTGGTTAGACGAGGATGAGAGACAACAAATTTTGTTGAAACAAGAAACAAATTCGCTAAATTATTCCACGGAATGAGGTACCGATTTCTAGCGACAAACTTTTGCTCCACTTGAACGACAGGTGTTTTTGGCGGTACGAAGATAGGGAATTGAGTATCAAAGTACCTGTGGAAATAGTTGTGTACTTCAAAGGCGGCAAAGCAGTACTCGTAGTCCATGTCGTCGACCGATTTCTACAGGAACTACACAGATGCTGACACTGCCGTTTTTCGCAAAAGACCAAGACTAGCAAAACAACTTCAAAGAAGACAGACGGACGAGACCCAAAGAACCACAAGGTTTCACAGTCTTGTCTTCGTGTGTTGATTTAAGGGGAATTAGGAACCAGATTCTAGGAATTAGGCGCGCAGAAAGTTGGAGAAAGTAGGCTGAATTCAGGTAGAGCCTGGAGAAAGTAGTGGTACAAGACTTCGAATAAGTCAACGTTTATAATTGGACGCTTCCATTTTTAGTCTAGCAGACCGCGTACCAGAACCAGAACCAAAACCACCAAGAACTCTATGAAGTACAGTCAATTTTTAAAAACTTTCTCGTAACTAATTTCTATTTCGGTTCCCATTTCAGGAGAAATTCCCGCAGCGATGCAGCAAGGCTCTAGTGGTTCCACGTACTCCATGTTCAAATGGCAAAACGTATTTTTAATCATCCTACTCACCAACGTTTTCTATTGGCCTCTACCTCACGCGTGACTAATGTAAGCGTATTATTATAGAACCTAACTAAGACTAAGTGGTATATATCTATAAGACAAGGTGTTATATAGCGAGCTATGAAATTGTATCGTATTATACGTATCTAGTTTAGCTATTGTAGGTAGCGCGAAGAGCAAACCTAACCTAACCTATTTTAAAATACCTAACTTACACTAAGGCTTATCCTACAGATGACGCTAGTGTGTATTTACCAACAGCAGCAGAACACTAACACTACTCCTTCCAAAAGTTCCTGTAAACAGCCGTTAAGTCAGTATTCAGTTTTTAGGCCTTTTCCATGGCATTCCCCCCAATGGTAAACAAACCCCATAAAAATTTACTTACCAAAACAGACGGTCAGTAAACAAAGTAAGGAACACGTGCGTCTCGTCAGTCAATCAGCCAACAGACTTATAGCTTTTTCTGAATACCCAAGTGATTTCCCAGTCCACCTCAACCTGAATCCGGGTCTACAATACACATACAAATTCAATGCCCATGGACTTTTGCGACAAATTTTTTGTTCACTTAACTTGCAAATATTTACACATGTTCACTACCTTCTTGTTTGTACGCCGCCAAGTAAGAGATAATAAGAAAGGCGTATGTACCAAAGTTTGTCCACGTGTCCTAAAAGTTTTTGAATTCGGAGAGAAACCGCCGCCAAAGTTATGTATGATTTTTCAACTTTGTTTGGGCTTGAAGCCATCCAAAACTCCAAAACGTTTGAATTTGCAAACAAAACTGTTTTTTACTTTTCTGCTACTGACAGCGCAGTTTACAGGTACTTTTGACGGGTTCTCTGTGAAAAATCTAGCAAATTTAGCTTTAAGGTTGAGGTTGACAGACAGACATGAATTTTTCTATTTACACAAAGTATTGTTAGTTATACGACGGACAAAAAATGATGACATAACAACAACTACTTTACATACTGTGATCGGCTTAAAAATAATAACATTTGTTATACATGTGTAGTTTATATAAGTAAGTAACATACACGTAACCAGGAAGAAAAACAATGCAAAATTATGGAAAAGTTTCGAGTTGGAGGAATTAAGTGGCACGTTCAAGTACTGTACAACGAGTTGTTTTGCAACCCGTGTTTTTTTTTCTTGTAAAGTTTAATAATTTAAACTTGTCGCTGTTTTTGTTATTGTTACCATTGTCCCAGCTTGGCGAAAGTTTGCAGGTCGAATTGGCTGATGAAGCAAGTTTACTTTGGTATATTTTATTTGTGGGTTTGTAAGGCAGAAGAAGAAGAGCAAGAACAAGATAATCTACTGTTGTTTTGCCTTGATAAACTTTGCTTGTAAGTATATATCAGCAGAGGAAGAAACAAACAAGGTGCGTTTTGTTCAAAGGAGCAAACTTGCTATATATTATCTGGATGAGCCATGGAGAAAGTTGCCAAGTATCAGACATTGTGTGTATGTATTATTGTTTATGTACAAACGCGGAAACAACACGTGGACAACAAGAGTTGGATGAATAAGTTGGGTCGGATTGAGTGAATTATTCATGTTTTACGCGGTGAAAGTTTCGAAGGATAAGAACATGGGAAGCTATAGGTTGAGAGGCCGGTTAATAATTTATTGTCTTGCTGCAATAATACCTGGTTTGAAGCGGAACAAGAAACAAATGCAAGCCTTCGTTCCAAGAAGGAATATTGCGAAATAGTGTGGTGAGAGTTGCGTAATATTTCGATGTTGCATTCATAGCTTTGGGGTAGGAATGAACGGGCGGGAAATTTAAATTTCCGGAGGAACCGGTTTCAAAATTTTAGCCTTTTAAAGATCCAAGGAAAATACAATGAGCTTTTATTATGAGCAGTCACTACAAAAACACACAATGTTTCGCCTCTTGGTTTACGATGAAGGAATTAATAGACTGTGAAATTGGGAAGGTAAAGACGCCGCCTTCTGTTTCTGTCTATGGTAATAATGTGTGAAATTTGGGATTGTGTGGGAAAAAGCTGGGGAAAGAGCAACTGTAATTCTCATTCCCATCTTGCAAGGATGACTGTGCAAGGAGAAGAAAAAGCAACTTTCTAAAAGATACTTCCAATGGTATGAAGGCGCGAGCAATAGAAATCAAACGTACTTACTTGAACGTGCTGCCATCTAGCGACTACTAATAGCGGGAGAAAGCATTGAGGATTATACGAGAACAAGATGGTAAATTTTACATAGCCGACACCGACAGACAGTAGGATATTAAATTAAGTTCCTATATATAATAAGCAGGATAGTTTGTGAAGCAGGCACTTACGTGCCCAACTCCCATAATATTAAGGTAGGTCAAGGCTAATGAGTTGCAAAAGGTTTTGGCAGCAACGAACGAATCAAGGAACGAACCGACTATTGATGTGTATGTATGATGAAATGAAGGATTTTAATTCCATGGCGTGTTATGAATGAGTCAAGTTTTGTAAATTATAAATGTTGCTGATGTATTATTATGATAAGTACGAGAATTAAGGAGGTCAATGTTGATGATGCGATAGCTCAAGGTCGTGAAGCTGGAATTTAAGTTAACCTTTGTACGCGAGTAAGAACAAGTTAAAATCGTAATTGTAAACTCTGTGTATTATAGTTCAGAATGTAATCGAGATGTAACTATAACTATTCTATAATTACTCTAATTTAATTTTAAAACGGAGGACGCTGATAAAATTCCGCGTCTTTACAATGTACCTTGTGTAACGTTAAAGCGAAGTCGAAGTATTTGAGGATAAATATAAAGTGATCGAATAATTTGTAATTAAAGTAAGCTAAAGAAGTTAAAAAAACAAAGAGCGTTTTAGAGCTCCAAAAACGTCTGATGCGGATAAGTATATGTTTTAGCGACCTGTGTATTTTAATTTTTATGTTATTAACGCCTATAAGCATATAGTCAGGTGGTTATTGTTTTGTCTCCAAGTATTGATACCAAAAAAGTATATATAAGGTTATACGAAACTTAATGTGTTGTTGGAAAATAAAGTTCCTTGCAACTTGGTTCGAACTCTTGATTTTAAATTTTATTCAACGTAAAATTCAAAAAAATCTAAAGTTTAGTAGTAACCTTTTATAGTTAGGTTTTGCACTTTGTCTGCTCAATTGGTTCTAGGTTTCTTTATGATTAGGTCAGGTCAATAAGGTCAAAGGTAAGCCAATTCTTTTATTCTCCCCCCCCCCTACAGCTTCATACATAATATACTTGTCAGCTAATATCAAGATAATTCCAAGGTGAAAGCTTATTCAGGTAGCTGTCCCAATCCGATTACGCCCATAGTATCCAAAACAAGTGTCTCACTCTTCATGAATTCCCCCGACGGGACACCAAGCCAAGCCACGTCCTACATGTAGAACCAAACCGGAAAGAAAGACGCGAAAAGAAGAGAAGGATAAAAATGGTGAAATGTTTCCGCAAATAAATCTTTTTTTCCAACCAACCAACGCAAGCCAAGCCGGCAGGTACAAGCGAAACAGGAGACGGGTTAGGCTTAATTCCTTGTCAGATTGGATGACAAGGATTCTGATGATGAAGAGCTCTTATGGTTCCATCTTTCAGCCTATTTATCCTTCACAGAATATACCCGAATTCCCGAATCCTCCAACCCTTTGCATTGAATCGATAGGGGAAAGTCAACTCCTCCTTCTCTACACACACCTCCATATAAATAATAATAAGAACTTGCATATAAGCTTTGTTGGAACAAAATAAGAAAGCGTTGCGTTTCAATTATTTTCTCCTTTAGCTTTTTCTGCAACTGGTTTCGTTCCATGTGATTCCCGCCTTCAATTTACCTGGCTGCCTGTCGGTTGTATTTCCGCCCAGGCGTGGTGTTCTAATTTCGCAGAGAATTAATGAATCCAGATAATTAATTTCCAAGAGAACTTTATACAGATTCGAGAAGGGGGCGGGAGGTCGAGCAAAGGAGGGAAACAAGTAAATTGGCAAATTGGAACAAAAGAATCTTAAACAGCGCATTCAAAAACGGCAAAGAATATACATATACTTTATATATAGTAGAAGCAAAAAAAATCAGCAAAATAAATGTCTCCAAGGAGTTTTCATTTTTTTGTTACCCAAAGTTGCAACTGAGTTTCATAGTTTCAAGCTCTCATATAGTTTTTCTCAAATCCTTTCTTCCTTTTTACTCTCTGGAATGAAACCGAAACCAGCCAAAGAAAGCAAACTACTCAAACACTAATGTCGCTTATAATAGCAAAGAAGCATAATTCACAAAAGCACAAAAAGACGTGACTCCTACTTTTCCCTTCGAATTGCCACAGTCAATCTCTACTCTAGCTTCTTCTCCTTCTGTAAAAACTCGCTAAGATTTTGTCGTCGTTAACGTAAGAACGGAGTTGAGCGTCAGCTTCTTGTGTGGTTTCTCAGCCGAAAAGTAGCATCCAAGAAGAGCCACTAGTAGTAGTAGTAATAATAAAACCCATTTTTCTGAATATGTGAAAAGTTGCAGGAAATTTTCTAATGTAAGAGGCACTTGTAATATGGGCATATTTGGTCGTAACTGCTCGCTCAGGCCCTGGCGTTATACACATACATGCCTTTTCTAGAATCTAAGAAAAGAGTTTCCAAGTTTTGGATGCTACTTCTATTGGAGAAAAACACAAGTTTTTTTTCTGGTGGTGAGAGCGAAAACAGGTTTAATGTTGCCAATGTAAAAGTGAGGCAATTTAATCTTTTTTATTATTGTTCGGGGCAAGTCATATTCAGAAGAGAGGAAACTTGTTCAACTTGGTTCTGAAAGAAACCTTCACGAAACCTGCAACAAAGTACATATCAAAGTGAGCGAACAAAGTTCACCTTAAAAGGGTAATTATAAAGGCGTGAGGTTTTGCTTGTCTTGTCAAAGTTCAAAACTTGCTTCAGCTCTTCTCTTTACTTGGATTTCCTTGGAAATATTCGTCCAATCCAAGACCATTCAGTACAACGTTCGAAGAAACACTCCAATTCGAAGACTCTTCCAGCACGAGAACCTCTGGCTGTGTATCGCCATTAGTGAGGGATTTACTGCACTTAAATTCTCATGGTGGTGCAATTTATTTGTTCCGGTAGGTAAATCCGCTTGACACAAGAAACAGTTTGTTTTGAGAAACTGTTTGGATAAACGTACGTCTTAAATGTCCTCAAGAAAAAAGAAAAGCACGTGGACGTGTATTGTGTGTGTATAAGGTAAGGCAAAATGGGCTATTAAACCATCGCAACCTCTGCTGGAACCCAAAGGACTGGACTTCGAGGACGCTGCAAGCATATATTACATGTAAAAGAATTGTGGGTTTCTGCTCCGCTTGAGGGGTAAACGTGAACAGGTTTATGGCCACATAATGTGCGGGGACATACAAAAATTGTTTTGGATAGCCTTAGCAGAATCCCAAGTAGTACAAAAATACGCACTATAAAGTCCGTCAAAATGGCGGCCGAAACCACAACCAAATGCAATATAAATAAGCGGCTAATAAATCAAGATGGCTCTTTTCCAACCGGCTCCTTGGCGGGCTGTAAATTTAAATGCGCCTCTATAGTAATAGTGGTGGCCGGTAGAATTGTTCTTCGCCTTTTTCACAGTAAAATACAATATATATATATACATGAAGAACTAGGAGAAAGTTGCTAGTTTTGTTTTATTATATTGCAAAACCCGCCTAATTTATAGGGCAAAGTGGCTGATTAATTTGCAAAGTAGT
>JAQGBJ010004121.1:0-10934 GCA_034698345.1 Sphaeridia pumilis | reverse complement strand
AACAGGAAGTAGGGTTTCCGTAAGCGATGTGGATCCGTTCTAAAGTACACTCGAACAACTTGGCGTAGGCGATGCAACTGAGCCCAGTTTGCATCACTTTGATGTTGCAATGAACGGAGGTTTTTGGTGGACAATTTTCTGCAACCCAGATTTCGGTGGTGAGGTTGATGCGTGCTTGGTTCCAGACGCTTCCGCTGATGTCGCAGCTGCGGCTGGCAAACTGTCGCTGGGCCACGGATTCACTTTCGAAGGCTTTCTTCAGAGAATATGATTGGCGGGCAGCAACCGCTACTAGGTTGTTGCAAACGGTTTTGTTATACTTCTCACAGTCAGTGTTGCACGCCTGCAAAAGAAAATCGTCGTTAATTGAGTTGGTAATATCTCATTTCTTTGATAAATCTTAAAAGTTAACTTTACAAATGCTGGAAGCTGTGGCTTTGGTGAGGGTTTGCAGGCAGTTGAAATGGTAATGGAACAAAGGACCAACAGTATCACAAAACTATGTTTCGGTGAAGTGAACATTTTGCTCCGATTCTTTGGGCCTAATTTTCTTCTGAAATTGTGCAGAATTCTGCGTAAACTTTGCAGTTCTAACGTTTTAGCGACAAACTGCGGGTTCTCTGGCGTACTCTCTTACACAAGCAGCAAATATGCTGGCACCTGAGACACAACTGAATCTTTGAGCGACTTTCTTTGATTGCAGCGAATAAAACATCTGTATCTTATCTGCATTCTCAGATCACATAAATTAAGACGTACTTATTGCCAGCTACTTGAAGTGCTGAAAAGATCCAATGTGACATTGCTCAGCGCACGCGAAACACCCAATAGCTGATTTGTTGCGAAACCACAATTGCCAAGGTTGTCTGGACAAACTGTCCGTTCTTATGATTAATGACAACGTTGAGGAAAATATTCGCAATATCCATTTAACTCGACTGGACAGAAACAAGAGAATTATTCATCGCAAACTTGAGGAGTTCCTTTTCTAGAGAGGAAAGATAAACATTGTTTATAATACAGCTCACTCCATATTCGTGACAGAAACAACGTAATATATATTGAGCTTTCCAACATTGCACAATTCATTGCACTCGTTCCAATTACTAGATATGATTTATCCTGTGATACTTATTTATGTTCATGATTCATTTTGAAGTCTTTGGAATCACGCTTACAAATATCAAAGACTACCAGTAAGGTTTACACCGTTTTTTCAAGTTTCAAGACCAAAGGAGTCCAATTTTTGCAAAAAGTCAAGACAAAGACAAAACAATATTTTTAGCCATTTGGCCAGAAAATTAATTTTACACCATTCGAATTACAAGAATGTTTAAATTAGGCCTTTCAATTCGCTGTACCACTCCATTCATTTTGAATATGCAGCAACTGAAGGTGAACTGAAGAATTGATATTTAATTTAGTGATAATACATTCAACACCGTAAATATATCGTGGCAGCAAATTCTCAAAAAACTGTATTGATTAGAACTATGCCGACTTTAGTAATTACAGAAATTGCTGACCTGTCTTTCTCAATGTGGCAGTAAACCACATGCTGCAATAAAAAACGTGAATAAGATTTTGAATGAAAGCTGGACTCTTTTCGACACTTGTGCTCTCTTACATGCGAAAATTCCTCAAACAGCCGCTGCCTTCGCCAGTATAATTTTACGTTGACAAAATATCGCCATTTATATTGAACATACCTTCAATTTAGTAAGAGCTGGTGCGAGACGTGAACCAGTATTTGTAACGTCATATATTCATGGTTCATGATTCAGATTTCAAGGAACGATGAGGTCATACATTTTTAATGCATTGCTTGACATGACATTAGCGGCATAATTAAGATCAGTAACATGAAGGTGGAGCAAATCCCACTATAAAATACAACTTGAACGATTTGTTCACCGTACCCGGTGATACAAATCCAAGCGCTTTTCTTTTCAAGCTTTCAAGCTTCTCCTCTCCTGCTATGCAGCTGCGGAAGCTAAACATTCGAAAAAGCTCTGAACTCTGGACGAAGGCAAATTATTCGAAGAAGTTGCTTTGAAGGCGGTGCTTCAAATGAAATCTTTGAAGTAGTCAAAATGACCAGACATAAAAAAATCTTTGGAACGGTGGGCAACAGCTTCAAAGAGCGAACTTCGAAACAAACTTGAAGCAATTTCGACTGTGGAAGTGAAGTTCTAGCAAAAAGTCAGAATTTGTGTATCGCCGGGTACAGTCGCATCAAGAGCAAAACTTCCTTCATGTAACTTTTTTTTACTTGACCCAGTCAAATCTAACTTACGTCAGAGGAAAACCACCTTAAGCGACACTTATTGTTCATAATCCAACGAATTACGTCAATGAAAGTTAAAATTGTTCAAAACGAAACCTCCTTCGAGGAAAAGCGCAATTTATAGGTAAACCACACCATCCTTAAAAACTTGGATAAAAACGCTTCTTGGTTCATCAGGACGGTCAGATCGTTGTAACATCTTGGAGCTTCAAAATGGGCGTGATATTTAACCTAAATTTTGGATTGCTCATACCTTTAATATTAATTAGTTCTGTCGAGACGCGTGGGGAGAGCAGCGCCACTTCAAGCGTGATTCCCGCAACTGGTGGAGGTGCCACTCGGGTGTCCACAAGCTTATTGTCGAAGAACGAAGTTGTAGCGGAAACAGAAGATTTTTCTTCTGGATTCGCCGAAAAACCGATAAGCGAAAATAATGGAACAGGGGCAAGAATCTCGACTCCAACTGAACAGGCAAAGCTGGAAAACCGAGGTAAACTACAGAACTTGTCATCAAATCTCATTTCTTGAAGCTTTTTTCATTTAAATTGGTTGATTTGATCACGAAAATAACTTTCAGCCTGGCCTAAGCTCGTATTAGCCACAGCAAAGTCGATAATTACTTTCGACCCCAAAAGCAACACGAGTGAGAATGTTCAAGATTTTGGCAAAAACATCCAGGCACTTGGGTTAACCGTAGCTCAAGATACCATTTGTTATGGCTCAGCCTCACCACCATTTCTTCAATGTGTCATCAACAAATCTCCATGGTCCCCAGCCATGTACTTTCGTGACCGCCGAGATCAAGTTCGTCGAAACTCTCGTCGACCACGACTGCAACTCGACGACTTTGGCACCAGGCTTTTGTACCTGGACCCAGTTGAACTGAAATTGCATTTAATTTTTCTAAACAGGAACAACGATAGAGTTGAGCTTCTGTCGAACAAAAACTTTTCGACATTTGCAATGGACTGGAGTCAAGGAGTTCTGGCCACCCTTGACGATACGAAGCAATTGGTTCTTTGGACTTTTGATGATTCTGGGGTGCCGAGCAAAATGGTCAACTATACAGTTAAAGCTAGCCGAAGTTCAGTTTTGATTTGCGATACCAGCTCCAGCACATTCTACTTATTCAGCACCAAGAGTGCCTTATGGTACCTTCGATATGCCGAATTAGCGGTTACACGATCAGCTGAACTAAAGTATTTGACCATTGCAACCATCGTTGCAGAAATCAAGAACACATTCATTTACAATTCGTCCTTGTACTTTTTGGCTTCTGGAGGCGACCAAGGGCAAACTGAAGAAATCTGCAGATTCAACCTTGTCGGCTCGCACTCAATTGAATGTCTTCCGCTACTTCCAAAGCTGGACAGTACCTTTTTTGAAGTAGCGCACTCTCGTCAAACTACATCAAATACGGATCCCTGCGACTCTTGCAGCCATAGATGTTTTCCTAAATTCCCGAAAGGTGTCACTTGCGGCTGTCCTTTCAGTCATTACGGCGTCAAAGTAGATTCCGCCAACAAATGTACTTCCGAAAACACTGTTGCTGCTGTAATCATCAATCTGTCGCCAGAGACCTCTGATGTTCGTCTCGTAAACTACGTCACAAAAAAGACAGATCCCGTTGATTTGAAGACCGTCACTGGAACAGCTGGAATTCAGCCCATTGGGATTGTACCGCTTTGGACTTCTCATGACCCCGAACGTTTCTGCATTCAAAGTCGTCTTTCCGACGAACTGATAATCACGTGCCACAACTATGCGAACGTATCCAAATTCACGCAAGTTCCATGGAAAGCTCCGAAAACGAAACTGACGATTTTGGCAGTATCAAATCTTAATGACGCAAATTCAAGCTGGATTGTCACGTGGCTGGAGAACAACGAAGTCACATTCACGGGCTGCATCCGCTACCAAAAGTCTGGAACATTCGAAACATTGACATTATACTGCCATTTTGACCAATCGGCAGGCCTTTGGGGCTACACTAACTTGAGAATGGATCACGAATATGTAGCATTAGACCCTGCAAAACTTGTCATCAGTTATTTTGACTTTGAAGAAAACGAACTGCTTCAAATCAAGCTCACCAGCGACGGAGAAAAGTTCGACAAGTTGCCTTATACATCAGAACCGTACCAAAATTCTATGAATTTGAAAATGAACTCCATCAGCTTTTTTGGTAACCGAGGATTGACTCTCATCAACAAGTTCACGAGCAAAACACTTCGAATGGGAAACCCAAGCAGCAGAGTAGAAGCCACTTCTCGCAAGTTTTTGACAATAATCGGTAACCAAAGGCATGATTTTTGCTGGTTGGAAAGCAGAAAAAATACTGTTGCGCATCAAACATGCCAGCCGATCCAACCACAATCCGAAGAAGCTCAATGGTACAACATTGTATGCACAAAGAGGACAAGAACTGAAACTCTTGACGCTGTTGTTTACAGTTTTAGCCCGAATGAACCAATAACATCATTCGAGGCGGGAATTTTAAACCCCACCGAGCACCAAACGGAAACGACCAACGATTGCATCACTGGAAATCACAATTGCTCTCACCTTTGTGTTCCACTTCAAGGAAATCACACGAAAAACAGATACAAATGCGCATGTCCGGACGAATACCCAATTTTAATCGATGCGCAACAATGCAGCCTTCGTTTAGTGATTAATATTGCGGCTGTGAAAACATCCCACTCAAAATCTGGCGTTCGAAAAACCACTGCTCATCGAATAATCAACAACCAGATTGACGAAGTCCACATCGGCAATGCTCAAGGACTCCAATACATATTCACTTCGACTGGACTCTGTCGAATCGAAAGCCAAGGTATCGTCTGCGGGGACCGCAATGAAATTATTTCCGGAACGCAAGGAGCCACATACATCATCAAAGGACACACTCAAGTTCAGAAAGATGAAATCTACTGGCTCAGACCATCAAAAAAAAAGGGCAACCAATGCATATTTCTCAGCTCCCCTGGAAAAAACATTACAATGAAACTTCGATGTTACCCATTTTCCAAAATCCATGGTCACGTGACTGTCGACTCGGAGCACAAAATCCTCTTCTGGTTTACCCAGGATCTACGTACCAACAACACTGGACATGTGATGATCAACCGACGAAAAATATCTGATCCGAAGATTCGCATTTCCAGCAGCGCGATTCCGGAGAAAAACGTGACTTACAGTATGCTCCAATCTGTCGCCTGCGACGAGTCAACTCAGAGAATTTTTGCTGCTTTCTATGACCCGGCAGATGGAAACACGCACATTTACTTGATAAAATACGGAATTGATGAAAATATGAACATAATGACCGTGTCAAAGTTTTTTGCCGACTACCTGCATCAAATTACCGCAATCGCGGCTGTCAAAGGCCACCTTTTTTGGTATGACAAGTTGAGCGGATGGATTTATGCCAAACGGCCAAATTCAGACAGGGCGCTTAAAATTCACAAAGTTAATGGAACCTATCGTGGAAAGCAACTTGACAACTTCAACGTGACCAGCATAGCTGCAGACTTTGCTCATTCCGATATTCAACTCAACAGTCGGTGCAAGGACTCCAAGTGTGACTACTTTTGTGATGTTCGAAACAGCTCTGCTGGACCCGTAACTCAGTGTTTGTGCCCATTGAATCTCACAGAGCCTGCGAATTTCTTTATGGATTGTCCAAAAGTAGAACCCAGAGTAGAGCAAAAGGCAGAGCACTTCATTCCAGAGCAGACTTCAGAAAACTTGATCCTTCCCTTGTCGCTCTCCTTTGGAATTCTCATCATGATCGTAGCTGCAGGCAATATCGTTTGGTGTGTCTACTCCCGGCAAAAGCAAAAACGGAAAATTCAGCACATTGTTCGGGCTTTTATGGACGGCGATGTTCAGAGGGCGGTGTCATCCAAGGACAATGCGGTCAAAGCCCAGTTTCTTCCGTTCACGGCAATCATTGCTCCAGATGACCTGGTTTTGAACGAGAAAAAGATTCTGGGTGAAGGAAACTTTGGAACAGTTTACGAAGGAATGTATCAACGAACACCTGTCGCTGTAAAAACCACCAAATCAAACCTCGACCCGCAAACGGTCCAAGACTTCCTCAGGGAACTCAAAATCCAAGCGTATGTCGGCGACCATTCGAACGTCGTTTTCTTCTTTGGCGCCGAAGTCAGTCGGATTCAGTCAAGCCAGATTTTGGTAGTTCTCGAGCTTTGCCCGCATGGGAACCTCCTGAATTACATGCGTCTTAATTTTGTATCTGAGAATCGAAGGCCGGCTGTGGGTGTTGGTCGAACTTCTTATGTCGAAACCTTGGCGAATGGAGACAATGAGGAGGAAGACACTGAAGTCGAGCAAGAATCAGAAACCAAAGCCAGAGCTGATACCGGAGGCAAGATTACTGTTCTCAATAATTTTCTATTCTATTTCAAACTTTCCTGAACGCCCTTTACTTACTTTAATGGCAGAATCACATCTTTTTGATGGAGCCCAAACCGAATTTTACCAACCTCTTCAAGTACCAGAACCAAAATTACGCCAGAGGAAGCATCGCGAAGTCCCAACTTACACTGTGAGAACTGTTTATTCAAACCTTCAAATACAATTTAAAACATATTTTCTCTTCAGAACGTTGGACTTCGAAGACCTGCTGACGAGCAACCGCCAACAGTGTGTTTCCACTGGGCTCGCCAAATCGCCGCCGGAATGGAATACCTGGAATCGAAACGCGTTGTTCATGGCGACATGGCTGCAAGAAACATCTTGGTTTTTGAAAACGACACGGTTAAAATCAGTGATTTTGGTTTCTCTCGAAACGTCTACCAGAAGCAAACCTACCAAAAGAAACAAAATTGCGCCCTGCCGTACCAATGGGCTTCGCCGGAAACGCTGTCACGACTCGAATTCTCGTCCAAAGCCGATGTGTGGAGCTTTGGAGTGACCATGTGGGAAATCTTCACTTTTGGAAACATGCCGTTTGCCAATACGTACTGGGACTATCAGTTTGTGGACAAATTGGTAAACGAAAATATGCGCCTTCCGAAACCACCTTTTTTGACTAACGAAATGCAAGTCCAACTTCTGGATGTTTGCTGGAAAGTAAAGCCTGAGGAGCGTGCATGTTTTACGGAACTCAAGGAGGCTTTGGATGTTTTGTATTACGCAAGAACACTAGAGGACGGAAGTAACATATAAATGACAGTTCAGTTTTCGAAAATTTTCTGGCTGAGTTGAAGCGCAATTCATTGGTAATCCGAGCGTTTACTAATTTTGAAAATCAATTGTCTTATAGAGATCTACCTGATACGTTTTAATTGCCGGATGTCAGTATTTTACACTTCTTTGTGCATAAATATTCGTCAAAGACGATTGAATATATCCTTTTTTGAAATAATGTATGAATCCAGTTATCCAGTGCCCTATATTATGGAGACGAAACGAGGGAATAAAACCAAAACTAGAACTCAACTGAAGCAAGATCCAATTAGAATTTAAAAGTTTCGAATAATCAGAACAACTTGATAATAAAAATTGTTTGAACAATTTGTTGATTAATTGAAAAATTTGATAGAAGAAAACCCAATAGCGTAAAAGATATAGAGGCAAAACTAGACAACCCCTACTCGTCCTCGGCGGTCATCGTGTACCAGGTCTCATCGAAATCATCCTCTTGGGTTAGGTAGTCATTATGAATCGATCCGAACCCAGGACGCGAGACACCACATACATCTCCTTCTCTACATGGTGTTGACAATGACAGTTCCATGAAGATTCTCAGAAGAGTCCAGTGAAGGCCAGAGATACTAGATGTGACTGATGACCACTGGGATTTTCGATCCGACAAAACTGTATCGTACAGGCGGTCCAGCATGCGGCCAAGGGCGTCGAGTTGTTGTTGAATTGCAAACCAGCCGGAATGATTTGAACTACTCAGACAATATCGAGTGTTCGTATATGCAGTACGCATATGAGTGAAGGCGCATTCCATCAACTTGACAACAGCAGCACATGTAGCACCTTCGCTTGGAAGTTTCAGGTGACACGAAGGACCTTCAGAACCCTTCAATTTCTCCAGCAAAGCTTCACTCCGATCTGTCCAGGTGGATTTTTCAATGTTGCAAACGGAAGTGGACTGAGTTAGTATGCGAAGCTGATGTCTCAGTTCGGATTTGAGGGACCGTGCCAAGTCATCAGCTGTTTCTGCTACAAGAGAAACTCTGTCACAAACCCCAGGGGCAGTACGGGAGTAACAGCTTTCGCAAGTCTAAAAAAAATAACATTTATTGCTGATAACGTTCATTTGAAACGTTTCTCTTAGCCGTAATAAGTTTTTATGTAGTTACTTACCAGTGGTGTCGTTGTTGTCGTGTCCGTTTCCAGTTTTGTTGAGGTTTGAGCGGGTTCGATTTCAGCCAACTCTTGTGTTATTGCGGCCTGGATTTCGGCAGCCATCCACGAAGGATAACATCCTGATGCCAACGATACCCAAACTCCCAAAAGCAGCAGCAAGTTTACCCGAAACTTCAGCATGTTCTTAGCTGACACAACGCAATTAACTTCCCCGGGTACAAAAAATTATTTTATCACGAGCGTTTTAGGTTGAAGAATATATATGTGAAGACTGTGTTTACAAAACTTGAACGTTCACAAGAACAAGAACCAAAGTAGACGGCTGAACAAATCCAACTAGTTTTCAGCAACTCAATCTGAGCCATGGTGGAACTCCCGAGCTGACACTAATTTATATACTGCAAATTCGACCTCTAGGTCATGCCTCCAACATCCTTCTTGTATGATCATATTGATGAGCTTTTAGTATTGAATGACTTTAATTAACAAATTCCTAGGAATTGCTTCTCCAGGTCAAAAGCTAAAACTGTACTATGAGAGTCCATATAACAGTGCAACATAACAGTCCAAGATACACAATTCTTTGATCGATAACCCCAGCAAACTCTTCATCTGGTTGCGCAACTTTGTGTTCATTTCAAGTTCAAAATAGCTCAAGGCAGAACACAATGTCAGTACAGTAAACATATCCACATGACACTTTATCTTGAAAAACGTAAATCTTCAGAGTATATTCTCCCTCACTATTATCAGCGTTGTTCCACAAGAATACTTCGGCTGTCATACGAACAGCAAAGTATTGTTCCACTAAATCAAAGGTTAAAATAGAATACTGAAGAGTCTGAACACATGAGAATGGCTCCGTTTATTACGACAAGGAGTATATATATATATATAAAGTTTATTTTGCCTTCCAGCCTTAGCGGCTGCTGCAAAAGGTCTTTACATATGTACATATTTTGAACTCAGGTTTGACAGTGGTTTGTGTACTCTAATCCCTTTAGAAAAATTAAATACATTGATATTTCAATTGATACGTTAAATTGATAGGTGCATATTACATTGATTTAGTTAGGTATGAGTTTGATTACAAATAGATTTGACACATATTTTCTTTCGCTAGAACTGATTACAGATAGATATTAACATTTGATAGTTGCGAAGCGTGTAGATACATTAGATATTTGCTATATTTTTCACTTCCTTTGGTACTTTTGCTGTTGCCTTTTGAATGTCTGTCCTTGATATGGTGCGCTTTGCCTCTTCGTAGTACCTGGTTGATTTCCAGTCAGCCTTGTTGATGATGAGGGTTCCTTGGGAGAATTCGACGTTTTGATTAGCTTCCTTGGCTAACTTTGCTGCAGTACGCATATGTCGCCCTTCAATGATCTTTTCCTTTGGTAGGTCTGGTGTGACTGTGAAGAAGATTCCTTGTTTGCGCAGTTGAATGTTCTTCTTTAGGATGTCTTGTTTAATTTCTTTAGTGCTGAGCTCAACTTTGATGGGTCTCAACGGTTTTCCAGGGTTGCCGAAACGAAATGCGTTGATAACGGTGTCGTTATTGATTTGATATTCATCGCTGAGCCATTTCTTGATTCTTGGAAGCAAGCTTAATAAGGTTTCGTTTTCAGTTGGTCGGAGGTCATGTATTACTACATTCCTTTCTCTTTCACGAATCTTGATTTTAACAATTTCTTCTTCTAGCTTGCTGACATTGATATTTTGATGTTGTATTGCTTGGCTGTGCAACGGATTGTGAACGTTTGATGAAACTTGAGTTGATGGGTTTTCAGCATTCTTGATGTTATTTTGATCTTGCGCTTTGATTTTGCTGAGATTCAGTTTGATGTCCACGATTTCGTTGGCTAGTTTCTTCACATTGTCGCTGCTTTGTCTACGTTCATCAATTATCGCTCTGATGTCCTCCTCCATGGTTGATATTTTTGGTTCCATTTCTTCCTTGTATTTTTTCTGTTCTGCTTCCAGCTTCGTGATCTTGGTAGGGCTCTGCTTGTTGTTTTCCATAATTTTCGCCTCCAGTTCGGCCAATTTTCTGTCACTTTGAGCTTTGTAGACTTCCAACGCCGTCATCATCCTGTTGGTGATTTTGTCCGATTTGTCTAGTCGTTCGTCCATTTTTCTTATGAAGGCTTGAACATTTTGGAGTTGCTCCGCTGCTGCTTCTAGTATTGACGATTAATCCGTAGGGACCTTCTTGTTTGCTGGGCTCTCTTCTGGTGATTTTGATTCCTCGCGCTTTTTCTTGGGAGGCATCATAGGGCAGGAATTAGTCTTT
>JAQGBJ010004120.1:0-10936 GCA_034698345.1 Sphaeridia pumilis | reverse complement strand
AACTCATTGTACTTGTCCGATTCGTCCCCGCTATCTTCGCCGATCCTGAAGATAGCGCTGGGTCGCCGGTACGTCGGAACGGCTGCAACCAAAAACATTATTTGTTAACTTCGAATCAACCAACTTCTATGGTCCCACTCCAAAAAGCCGCAGCGAAATTCCAAGCGCTTAATCTGATCCTCCGCCCTTTCAAAAACGTTATGCCCACCTGGTAGTAGCCTCATTTTGGCGCCTTCCAACAGAGAACTCATCAACTTTCAAAATCCAAAGTTTTCAACCTTGTTTCAAAACACTATTACAGTTTACTCAACGTTTCATATTTCCAGTCCACTTTTTCAGCTTTCACTAAACAAAGAAACTCAACGGTGGTCGTCAATTGGTCAAGTGGTACTACACATTTCTGAAATGACGACTCTCTCTCTCGCAAGTATCAACAAGTTTAACTATATATTATTATGTATGCAGTTGGTTCTATTGTTGCGTATTTTACACAGACACACTAAGCTCAAGTTTATTCGAAAGGATATTATCGTGGTAGCTTTACAGAGACTGCCGACTGCCGACTGTTGACTGGATGTCTATATGAGCTGCGGGCTCGTTCGAAAGTGGAAGATTTAACCACGGTTAGTTGTTAATCCTACGCATCTAAAGAACACTTTGTAAATATACGAAACGTGATCTCATTTGACTAAGTCATCAACTAGATATAGAGATTAGCGCAGTAGAGCGCATCTTCTTCAGCAGCGACATTCGACAACAACAGCGCAACGTTAGCAGTTAAGTATTTCCACAGGTAAATCCTCCAAATGGAGCTTCTGCCTCTATGGTATTTATAACACAGCTACAACCAGTAACTATATTCATCAGCGTCATTTGACAACTATGAAACCAACGACACGCTTATACGGGTAACATGAGCCTGTTGCCATTCATTTGATGCGCTGCGGAAAAACGCTAGCGCCGCTGGCGTCCAATCTCTTCTACACTTGTTCAACTTAACGTTTTCAAAGTTATACTCTATTCAAGAGTGTCAGCAGCGGCTTTCAAATTATCATGACAAAGCAACAGTGGCAGTGGTGGTGATCAATTCTTCTTCTTCTTCCGCTTTAAAAATTCTTAAGAGCCTTGTAAAGCTTGCTACTGCATGCTCTGCTCCGCAGGTCTCCTTGATCCCGATATTTTCGCATTCTAATGGCCGTATCGTCTGATGGCGAAATTTTGCGGCGATTATGCGACCATTCGTGCGACTAGTTCCCAAGGTGGCCAAATAATGACAAGACACACAACGCTGACTTTTACCCATGGAATGAATCAATGATAAACTTCATACAAAAACAATTTGCTCCTCCTGCACGTGACCCCAGTACATATATACATTTTTCAAAGCTGTCGATTAACCATTTTAATTGTAAGTTGAACCCAACCCCCAATGTATAATGCTCCTAACATCCCAATTAAGCCTTAAAATTATCAAAAAAGTCACATACACGACGTGCGTCGACGCCTCGAGCCCATTTTGATCCGATGATTATCCAGTTTGGAATTAGTTCAAACGTCGAGAGAACTCAAGACTTCAGGTAGTCAACCAACTTCACTTTTCATATCCAACAAAAAACTTGGTACAAGGGATTATCACAATTTCCAGTCGAAAAATTACACGTTAATCAAGTTGGGTTGAAGAAGGACATGATTAAACGCAGATCTAAACAACTTGTCCCGCCCGGAGACCTGATTTCAACTAACGCAATTGTCTACTTCGAACAGTTCTGCACCAAGATATAAAGTTGTTTCAGTTCTAGCTCTTGTCCATCGTGGTGACAGTTCAAGTCTCAACTTGGCAAATGTCTATATACATAATGTTATTGGCGCACATAACGCATGAATTAGCAATTGTTGCTCAACAAGTACATATATCTGTATTGCCAACTCGTATTGCTCCGGCTATTCTCCATTAGCACCTTGCTAATAACGACTTGTTCCTGATACCAATTCAACCCTAGCAAAGTTAAAGTCCTAATAGCACCATTAGAGGATTATAGCAATCACAACAGCAAGGACGACTGTATTTCTTGATGACTTTTATTAAATTGCATTCATGCACATTGCAACTGATGGTCAGGTGAGTAAAGAGAGAGATCTTTCTTCAGGATTCGCATATTCTTCCCACCAACTTGATATGGAGACCCATCTTGAACTTATTCAGTTCTTCAGCATAGCAATAACATGTCTCTGACAAAAACAAGGCATGACGTTCAATTGAAACGCTTCGAACACCTGAGAGACCAACGTTACTACGTACGTGTATATATACTGTGTTCAGAGTACTTCCATCATCTCATCAGCAGACTCTGTATTATATTATAACAAACTCAAAAGCTGTATTGATGATGATCCACCTGTCGGTAAATTCGCCTCCACTTCCAACTTCAACTTGAACCATGGCCGGTAGTAGGCTTAAAAGCAGATGCAATCCGCCATCCGCCCAATGGTAGTAATGTTCAATAACTGGACCTTCAGCGCTATTGGACATGCACCATAATTTAACGTTTATTTATGACTCATCGAATGTATATAATCCGGCAAGTTGCTTCTATAGTCACGAAGAATACCTCCACCTGTATATAGTTACTGCTAATTGCTAATGTATATTATTAATGTGAGACGAAATGCAATGAGTTTTATTTTTGTCCATTAATATTTAGTTTTCCAAAGAAGATTCTCTGAGAATTTCAAACAATGCACCTCCTGTCATCATCATGCAAAGTTTCTTTAACAAGTCTGGCAAAATTCCGATTAAGTCATTTCAAATTCCTACATGGAATCTTGTCAATGTTGTTAAGTGTCTGTGACCACTGTCCATCTATTTCAAAAGCTTTCCCTGATTCTGAGTCATTTCTAAAGTTCTTTTCTCACACTTGCCTTCAAAACGCAGTCTTATGATCATGATGTAAAGCTGGAGCGCCGGGAAATTCCTGTAATTCTCTGGGAGAAAAACATAAACAACTGACAGCTTTTAGCACCCATAGGGTTCCATGTTGACGTCAGTTTCTCACATTATCGCCATAACCATGATCTACACTTGCTACAAGAAGACGTTCGTTAAATATAATTAGGCATCAGCTATTTTATATTTAACCAACCTGCACTTCTAATATCGATAACCCGGGCGGCTGCTTGCTGCGCAGTTGTATATACATTTATACGTACCTGATTCACCTAATATTCACCTGATGCACCTGTACAAAATTGTTACGTTTATTTATCCCTCTTCCCGTTTCATGTAAACCACAAACCAGTTTGAGAAAATGGTTTGTTTTCCTTAAACGCCATGTGCTACCTGAGTCAGATTTCTCAGTGACAAATTATTATCCAATACTGCCTGGCTAAAGGTAAATATGCATCACAAGACACTCTTTACACCTGTCACAACGTCATCAACATTGGTTTCAAGTCTAAATATCAGTTGTTAGCAAATGCCGAAAAATTACATCACGCTGAAATTCAAACTTTCTGAAATCTGAACTCAAACTCGGATAGCCAGATTGATCTCCTACTACATATATCAAATACCGAAATCGATTGACCGACATTTTAATATATATTTGGATGTGATCAAAATAAAAAAGTGTTGCGCACAAGATTGACGTAACATTGAAAAACAGTTGACTTGGATGAACTCTTGTCAGATGACTTTGTCGAATGTCGCAGCAAGAAACCATAACCATAACCCTACGCAACCTGCATTTGAGTGACTGATATAATTTCTAGTTCAGTGTAAACAGGTATGGGGAAATGATACTTAATATGGCAGGTGCATTTGCATTTCATCTTTGTAGGATACATAATATCAAAGCTTTTTTCATACATGTCAGAGCACAGCTTGCTTTCTCCTGTCCTTTGGGAGTTGATTTCTCACGTCACGTATGCATTTGTACGTGTGAAGTCTCCTTCATTTTAATTTTGGATTCAATCAAGTAAAATTACTTATCCTTTCCCCACTTTCTCCACATTTTTTCAGCAACAAAACCCTCCAAATGCTTCCAACTAATTATGACATTGCGACATGTACACTTTGTTGGCGGAGGAAGCTAATCAAAATTCCTGATGCACTTTCCTTATAAGCCCTCCATCCCTTATACATACTTCTTTTGAATCCCAAAAACATCAAGAAATTCTTACCTTCAAAGACCAAGGATGCAAAAATTCAACAAACTCACTTGTGAAGCACAACTGATAGAACCAAACCCAAAAAGGTGTCACTGTGCCCGTAAACACTTGCAGTTTCTACTGGAAATACAACTGGAGAAAGCGGGCATCAGCCTGCCTGAGCTACATACGTGATGCAATAACAGTTTCAGCTGACGACGTCCCTTCCTAGAGCCAGCGTAACATTCTTATATCGAACCCGCCTTCCTCCACCCTCCGTATATTGCTCATATGTGTATCATAGCAGTCAAATTCTGAAAACTAGTTCGGTAGAACTGAGAGAAGCTTTAAAGACTCTAATCTAATCTAGTATATACGTAGAAGAACATTTGACTTTAAGCAATGACATACATCTGTTTTCATCAGTTTGCTATCCAAAATTGAAGGATGAGTAGCCTTCCCAAAGTTCGCTGGACCAGGGAGATTGGGCGCGGAAACAGTTATCAAAATTAATCGAATGAGGAAGCTGTTTGTTAAGAGCCATTTGGACAGTCAAGTCATCAAGCCATAGGCGTATGGTTCAATAGAAACTTGTGTGAAACAAGCCAATTGGGCGTATGTTCCTCACCATTCTCCAGGCCGAGTCTAAAGGCAAATCGAATGGTCCCGATCCGGCAAGAAGCTAAACGCTAGGGGGATACCGTTGAAAAGCAGATATTACGGACATGTTCGTATGCACGACGATATGTGTATTGTACGTCGCTCGAGATCGCCATACTTGAAACACAAAAGCGGGTATTTTGGAACCGCTATGAGCTTTCACCAACATGACTTTCTCTTCTTTACACGTCAGCCGCTTCGTATACATATAATTCACTTCTTATAATTCGGTAGCTTCAGAGTCAGCTGATCTTCAAATATCCCAGTTGGACGCTACGAAACATTAATGCAACATGCAAGAGTCAAGCGAGATTCAAAGTCAAAGTCAAGTATTCAGACTCGCATTTTGAAGTTTTGATGAAAACAGGTGAAAAGTAAACAACAACAAACGGCAAAACAGTAATAAGGGTGAAAAGCAGAATCGTCGGTGAGGGAATTTCGCCCGATCCTAATATCCAATTGAATGAAGCAGCAGAAAGTAAGGACAAGGATGAACGGCACACATAATAAATTAGGTGTTGTTCATCAATGATCTAGAGCTTTCGTCCATGCAATTTACGGTTGGTTTGTTTACTATTATTTGATTGTGATTGTTTGTGTCAAAATGTGGACATTGATTAGGTGGAGAAGATAACCGAAGTTGAAAACAGGGAAGGGAATCCAGGGGCGTTTGATTAAAGAAAGAACTTGTGAGACTAGTCGTACAGAATCGTGGTTAAATTTCACAGGTGCTAAAAACTGCAAAGATACGGTCTTTAAGTATAATTCATTTGCTCTAACAGTGTTTTGCTTCTGTTTTAGATGAAGATTGTAGCATAACGGTTCAACATGGTTCTCCCAGGTGGTGCCGGGGGGTTGAATTTACGCCCGGGCCATTACTTATTCCTGATTGCGATTCTATTCACGGTGAAGGATCTGTATTTAAATAACATGAAGAGCACGGAAGAAGAAAAGACAGAAACAAAAGGAGCATTAGAAACCGGGTCATCAGCGTTTGACAGCAACACTCCGCTGAGCAAAGATGGCCCTGGATCCAAACTCTCGGCGGCCAAGTTTATGGGGCCTACAATGAAGTTTTTGTTTTGGTAAGTGGATGAAAAGAATTGGCAACTGATTTTCCTGCATCTGAAAAAGGTCATTAAATATTGTCCTACTTACAGCTCCTCCTGAGGGTACCAGAATGCCTTCCAGCAGTACTCTTCGCTTATCAACGAAAGATATCCGGAGATCATGTTGGAAGGTGGCAATTACCCCCCACCACCGCTTAGGAGATACATAGCCCAAATTGTTGTAAGACGAATTTCGGTTTCTGGTTTAGGTAGACTTGGGTGAAGGCTAAACTGATTGTTTTTGTTTTTACAGGGGATCCTCAAGTTTGTGTTACTCGGTTGTATCATAGCTAATATTAATCCACTAGAATATGTGGGCATCAGGAGGGATAACTTGTGGTTGTGGGTGATGCAGAATAAAATTTATGCCTCGTTGATGACCTGGTTTCTGTGTAACTTGATTGAGACGCAGGTAAGGAACCCAAAAAGCTGCTGCGTACAGCTCTTATAATATGATGGTCGTGTTCGGAAATAATGCGTAAACTGATCATTGTGATTTTTTTGTAGGCTCTTAGTACTGGAGCATTTGAAATATACTTTAACGGTAAGGATAAAGGCTATTGGTCATTCATTGTATTCATGAAAATCATTCTATTTTTCTTGATTTACAGATATGCCTATATGGTCCAAATTGCAAACTGGTCGTATACCTGGGTAAGATGACGTTTAACGAGGAAGAAGGCTTACGTTATTCAGAATTTTCGGTTACATTATTTTTTCTTTTCTCTTACAGTCCGCCTGAGCTGTTCCAAATATTGGACAACCACATGAAGTTGATGAACAACATGAACGATTTCAACGACTTTTCCATGTAACTCATTCCCGAGTTTTACTACAAGACAAGTACATCCTCACTCCAGCCCGAAATGCGAGCTCGTTAATCCTGTTAGATTTTTTAGCTTATATGAATGCCTTAGAACACCGTATTAGTAGGTTGTTGAAGTGTGTGCGACAGAATGTTATATAATACGTCATTGTGACTAGGATACCTGTTTGTACTCGTTAGCCTGTTTCAAATGATGTATGTTCATGAGATTCTGGCTTTAAACTACCAAGTAGTGGGCCTCAATCGATTTTTCCTGCATACATTTTCGCTTGAGCAGAAACTGACAGTCAAACAATGTCCATGTTATTATGGCCTGTTATGAGAACTTTTGTTACTGGTCATTTTACATTGTATCGTTGACTGCGGTATACTTTGCTAATAGTTTTGTATTGCCTTTCCAAAGAGTTCCAAAGATTAAAACCAGCGAATACGATTCGTATTTACATTCCCAAACCATACCCATGGTCACTAACTAACAAGTTAGTAAGTAAGCTTTCATAAATTTCTACCTCATGTAGATAGTTAGTTTGATCGAGTTCCGCAAGTCTGAATATAAGCACTTTTGACCACTGGCAATGGCCAAAATCTTGAACGTTGAAGAGCATACGTGTGATGGAAGCCAATCGTTACTCCCATGCCCCATTGTACATCATACCATATGCCGCGAAAGTACAAATGCGCAAAAACAATACAAGTGCAATTGTTCACATTCACTGATCATCCAAAAATCAACTTCAGACAACAGTGAAAAACTTGTTTTCTTATCAGTTAATAGCAGTTAAGCTATTTAGAATTTGAAATTGAAAGCTAAAAATCTGCGAATAAGCTGCAAACACATACATGTTCGAATTTTCAAAGGAACTCGTAGTGTTAATCTGGCCTGATACCTTTTTTCATTCAGGCATCAGGAGATTTTAAGTTTGTCTGCTAACTGTCATCAGCTGATTGACGAGTCAGGTTCTGTTGAAGTGCTGTCAAGATTTTTGATCATCAAAATTAAGCAAAAAATGTCAGCCGACAAAATGGAAATCGGCGAGTTGTTTCATTCTTCTTGGTAAGCTTGAGCTGTTTTTTAATGTATAAGAACATGCCAGATTCCGGCGATATACGTATCAGCTGTTGACTTTTGATTCCTTAATTTCAGGTTTAAATCATGTAAACTGTCAGCATTTCTTCTACTATTTTATGCCCCAATTGGTCTGTGTCTGCTTATCATCCGGTTTTTCATAGCGTTGCAATTTTTCGCGATCGCGTTGTTATTGCCTCAAAACAAATTTAAACAGTAAGTATTATTAATCATAAACTTTGAAGGAAGGCTAGCTCGTAATAAACTTCTACAGTATTAATGTTCAATAATGAATCTTTTCAGAAAACTCCTTCAAGTAATATGCGGCGTGATGGGAATGACGATATCAAAAGAAGGAGACAGCCATCCCCAAGGGAAAATTTTTGTAGCTAATCATATCACATGTTTTGATCATCTGGCAATTCATCTAGCGACCAACGCCTTTTGCGTAAGGACCGACAACGGACTTGATCAAGTCTATGACTTCATTTGGGAATACTTGAAACTAACCATGCACTGTATTCACAGCCCACAAAACGACGGCTTTTCAAATTTCTGATGAAGCCGCTCGCATTATTTTTGACTGAAAATGAAAACGTCACCACGGAACAACTGGAATTTTTTGATGACCCTGTCATCATCTTTCCCGAAGGACAAACGTCGAATGGAGAAAAAGGACTACTAGCATTCAATGCTGTCAGTTTACCTGAAGACTCAAGTATCCAATCAGTAGGGCTGCAGGTTTCCAGACCATTTTTGAACACGCAATGTGCCACGGCTTCTTTAACTGAAGAAATACTCGTTGGACTGTTTTTACCGAATACTCATTTCACAATCAAGTAAGTCATTCATAAGTGAAAATAACCTTTACCTGGATGCACCTTATGAACAGCTGTGTTGTAAGTGACATTTGAACTTCGCTCGTAGGTTCTTATCCATCGAAACTGCTGATGGCGAAGGAAAATGGAAGACATCGGTACAGAACACGATTTCCGAAAGCCTCGGACTTGTACCTACAAAGTTCACTACTGCAGACAAGGCGGAATGGCTCAAGCGGTTGTTGTTCAAACCGCCTTCGATAGCAACGATGGCCCGGGCAGTTCAAGCACAACTTTCCCCACATGCTTTGCCACCAGAGACAGTGATTGCTGCACTTCAAAGAGCTGGAAATGTTGAAGACGCTGTCAAATACCTACGAGAGAACTCACTCCAGGGTTTACCAGCTTCTTTTCCGAAATCAGCTAACGAAAGGATGATGTCGTTCCAAGAAAGAAAAAAGATCATGATTGCCGCTGCTAGGGAAAAGTATATTGAAAAAAATGGTCTGAATATCCCCCAGTAAGGGACTCGAAACATGATTTTCCACGGTTCGACTTCCATTTCCCCGTATTTCTAACGGTTTTATTTACGTATATGATCACAATATTTGTGTTCGCTGTGGTGTAGGTTCCGTTTAATAAATAAGCTTCGATCAAGTTGTTCTGCTCTGTCCTTCTTAATTTATGATGAAAGAAATCGATTGGTCTAATTGAGGTCATCTAGCTGCTTTTATTGCTACTTTTTAGACTATCCGACTTATCTGAGTTTGCCTCCGCTTCGTCCATTGTACGTAACTTTACGTTCCATTCTGTAGGAACTGGCCCGAAAACGTACTCAACGTCATCTAATGTTCGAAAGATCCCGTATCGCAGAGATAAATACAACTTTTCATCACCTGCTACGGGTAAAGAAATATAAATGTCCTTAGGGTTGACGCTCAAAGCCGAAAACGGCGCCAGGTCAGGTATTGTATACACAGTATCCGTACGTCCGCCCCAAAACTGCACACCAAAAGAAGAAAGCGTGAGACGTTAGACACGGAACTAGCATGTGCTAGCTGACTTGATTTTTCCTTGATTTATCTTCTGAATATTTACCGTTAATGTGGCTATTTTGACTTTATCGTGATGCTCCGTTGAAAGGTAGATGTGGCCGATCAGACGCGAGCATAATGTCCCCATAAGATACAACATTACGCCTGAAACAACCAACAAGGAGATAAAGTTCCCGGCTTTATTGGTGATCGATCGGAATTTTGAAAAAAGCTTACTTGCTGTTCCACCGGCAAAGACTACGATCCCTGCCGAAACCGGATCCATTAGCCCGGCAGCATATGAGACGGCGGAAATAGGAGTCAAGATAGCACACGTTATACCGGTTTGATAGATTTTCAACTTTTGAATCATTCTTGCCGGAAGGAGCAAGTAGCATTTATAGATCAGCTCCCATTCATTTCCAGGTTGCGGTAAGTCCCGTTTTCGTTCAAGAATCCTCCTTAGAAGTGATGGAGGGCCCTGACCTCTTGTAGCTAAGGGTGCTAAAATCGGTTTGCCTGTAGTGTTCGTCGGTTCAGACTTCTGAATATTCTGATTCATTTTTTCCCTGAGGAATTTGGTTTGGTGTAAGGCACACGACTGACATCTTGATGATAAAGGAGAAACAGACTGTTGATTCCTAAAAAGGAAACTGTTACACCCGGCTCGATGAATTAAACGGGATAACATTTCGGAAGGTTGTTTTGACTTCTGACTGACTAGGGGGCTATTTCGGCTGTATTCGCTACTAATCTCGGTTTTTCCAGTTAGCCTTGAAGTTGCGGACGACTGATGGTCTAACGAGCAACACTGACGAAAATTTTTCAACTAACGGCAAACGATAATGTCAAGCACGATACCTGTCGCAAATCTGAAGACCATTAAACACGTGATAAAAATATAAATAAAAACAGAGCTGATAATACCAAAACAAAAGCCATAGAATTCCTTACAATCTTAAGCGAAAATCGATGGCAACTTGCCCTTGGGGAGCACGCACAAACCTCGTTCCGATTTTGGGGGTAGGGGGGGTCTGGAGGCTCGGAACTAAGTGGAACTATCAGGGAGGGGGTATTGAGTGGAACAGAACGTTCCCTGTAATTCGTTGTATCAAAACATTTGGTAAAGACATTTTTCACAATTATCGGAAAACTATCGGATGTTTGAGCATGAATTTTTTGATCACGAGCTTTTTGCATGCCGGCCTACAGCTGGAACGTTCCTGGGGGGAGGGGTCCATCGTATGGAACTAAATGGGAACTAACAGAGGGTGGGG
>JAQGBJ010004119.1:0-10940 GCA_034698345.1 Sphaeridia pumilis | reverse complement strand
CGTCTCGTAACCTTGACAAGAAGGTAAAAATGTAGTTTGATTATCATTCATTACGTTGCGCATTTTACCATTAAATATATATATACGTTAGGTTGCTGGCTGTAAATTGTATTCAAGCCGGAATATATTGGAAAACATCAAGTGGTGTTTTACCTCAAAAATATTTTTTGAAATGTCCAATAATTACCAGAGCCAACCTTGGTCATAGCTCAACGGTTTTTCGCCATTTGGCAAACGTGAATATCGTATAATAATATTTTATACAACCAGCAAAAATGCAGAATTTTTCATGAAACACTTTTGTTTTAGTAGCCGTCACCTTTATTATCATCCTATGGCCGTTTCCACAGACAGTGGGCTAATTTTCATTGCTTCACATCCGCCATGTACATTTCAAAGCCAAACAACACCTGTTCACTGGTCATTAAAAGTATTCTACACTTTGCACGGCAATGGTCAATGAACAAGAACAATAAAATATTGGCGGCAGCTTCAGCTTTAAGTTGCATATCTTTTGACTGTGGTTTGAATTCTCCATAATATAATAGTTAAGTTTGGATTTTGGTCGGAAACGTTATAGCACTGACTGACTCAGAGATAATTAGCAAACAAAAAACTTTGGCTCCGCCTTATCCTCACATAAATGGCAAAACCTCTCTCTGATCTCAGTTATCAAAAGTTAACTCTTGTAGTTACCTGTGTGTGGCGGCGTTGCCTGCTGTTTGTGAGTAATGTATTTTAACGTAGTTATATCTTTCGATCCTCGTCTTCCTCCATCATTTTGCAGCTGACGCTCTTGATCGTCGTCTACCTTAATGGCGATTTTTGCTCTTTTGCAAACTACTTGTTTCATCATCATCGACATTGCCGGTATAACGTTCAACTTAAATAAAAGTTTCAAAGAGACGAAGATGATGAATACGCGGCAAATAGTTGATGGAGATTACGTTTAATTCTTTGTTAGACCATCTCAGTCAGTCAGGTTAGTAACCGCAACAAAAAGGATTAAGTTCCACCACCAAGCTTTTCTCACGGTTAAACAAATGCCAGAGCCAGCAGTTAATATAACTTGGAACCACGCTCAAGTCTGTTAAGACAATTCCCAGAGACCGTTTTTGTTTTCTTCGAAGTTAGATTTTGGTACCTAACTTTTACTGCATTAAATTGAAAGGCTTAAATTGACAAAGGGTTTAGCCCATACATTCCTCAACTGGACTAATCTCTCATGAAGCAAAACTGACCAAGATGAAACCTCGTCCAGAAATATATACGCATGCTTGAACAATAAAAATAATTCCAGTTCAGTTACTACAACATTGTACATTTGTTCACTAAATAAATATACATGATTGAAGCCTATATCCTGATTTAAAGTTAGAATCTTTTTCATCTCCAGCTACAAGCTGTACAAACTCTATACAATCAAAGTGGATGCACTGATAACTATGAATTGTTTCCAATTTAAAACAGGGAGGGGTTTAACAACAGAGGAAGTTGAAATAATAATAACGACGCTCCTATAACATCCGTCCTCTAAAAAATTAAAGCAAGCATCCTACGTCCTCTTCAGTCTAAATTATATTGTTCGTTCATATATAAAAAGTGTGGACAAATTGCAATCTAGAAAATTGGCAACGAACAAAAATGTCCACCGATTAAGTCGCCCATCAAAAAAGTTGAATTAAAGTTAAAGCTCCAAATAATATTCCCAGTAAACTTTACTACCGGAAGCTAGCTCTAGAATCTATGACTTTCACCAGTTCCTTCCAGGTATATTTTTTGTAGGGGTCTGGAACCATAAAATTTTTGGCAAAGTCTTCGAATATTATTCCGCATAAACTAGCATTTCATTTTATATTCGATCGCTAAAAATCCAGAAATATTTAATTGCACAAAACACGCTTCCAAAAATATAACAGTTGCTTGTGCAAACAATACTCGCAATTTTTGAACAATCGGTCGCACTTCTCCAACCCGGATTGTTGCGTTCATTGTTGCGTCGTCCGTACCGTTGGATTGGTTGCCGCCATTTATTTGTTGTCGAGAGCCATTATAGTTTTCATAGTTTGTTTGTTTAAAAGTGAGTAAATTTTATTGAAGGTTCTCTGCTATTTCTCCCTGATTGTTGTCCAAGATGCTGCTGCTCTCCTTCTCTCAATTTTTCTTTGTTGCTGCGGCTATTGTTGCTCAACTGCCCTACCAAAGAGAGATGGAAGCGAAGAGGAGTTTGGAGCTGTTAAATTTCACGGAGATGAATCCTCGTAAGGTTTAACGTTGAATTAAGGGCTGAATATAAAGTTGTACAATTTATAAATGTGCGCCTGGAAGATGATGGAGATTTTCGAGTCTCTCATCGGATTTCATTCCAAGTTTGGAAGAGCTCCAGTCAAGTGGCGTGTGTTGTTGTGCCCGGAGAAGAAAAGAGACTTTCCCTTGTCTACTATAGTTCCAGTTGCATCCACGTTATTATATATGTTATGTAAGTATTTCAGTAAAAGAGGGCCATTAAAGTTACGTGATATTCGGAGGAGGAGAAGGACTCGTCGACACGAGGGTTGCCTGTATAAATATATATGGAAGAGAGGTGAGCGGGTATATTATTATGTTATGCGGGTTTTCTCCGTGTTATATAATAACTACTACTACTACTACCCGACTCTTTGTGTTGTTGCCTGGATGTGGATCCGAGTAAGTTTTAGACGGGAAAGTGAGTGAGAGGAGACTTTTTACACGGGAGATTTCTATAAAGCCCGTTTGCCATAACGTTAACTGTCGGTTCGTATGTATGCCCGGGTTAAAAGGAGGATATATAACGTCGAGGAGTAAAATGTGTTTGGGTAACGGAGCATTATTTAGCAGGGAATGAAAAGAGGACGACGGAGCTTGGTTTGGTTCCCTACAGCTATTGCTATTATCCCTGTTGTAAAGTAAGGATAAAGTGTGTGAGCGAGACGAGAATTGGAGAATAATATTAAAGCTCCTTTTAATGGCGGATCGAGCCGCCAAACCAAGTAGTGGCATTCAACAACGTCCTGACGATCCTCATCACGACTTTCAGTCTTCAAGTTTCAGAGTCCAAAAAGACGACGACGCTTCAAGTTAATGTTACTTAAATTTGCAACTCATGTTAAATCCAAACAAGCAAGAATATTTAAGGGAGCAAGCAAAAGTACTAAAGTACAATCTTGTGGAGATTTGCCATTTGCTAGTTTCTCAGGTGTGTTGATTGATTGATTTTTCCGTTTGTATTTGTGCAAGTGTGAAGGAAGCGAGTTGGAAAATTTTTAAAAGTGTTAACAGTGATTCAGCGAACAGTGCTTATTTGTGAGAGGTGGGTTTAATATATTTTGAAGCAAGAGTTTGCCAATTTTCGAATGAGTCAGTGGTGAATCAGAATTTTGTGATTCATTTGGAAAATTTATTGGCAAAAAATATATTGTTGCTTCTGGTCCTGAAGAAAGTTTAAATGAGTTTCTCAGATCCAGGACATTTTTTGAAGTTGGTTTTGGCAATATATATATTGGAGACAATTTTTGCTAGTTTTGTGGCTGTGACATTGTCAGTCATAGTTATAGTTTTGAATTGACTGGATAGTACTTGAAGATCGAAAATTCCAGTCATAGTTAATTGTGAAATTGACTGACGGTGGAGAATGTTAGCTTGACCAAGAGTTGTATTTGATGTTGATTTGGATGATGTCAGTTTGAACATAGACCAATTGGCGAAGCTGGAATATTATAAGCTTTGCTATTCAGCTTGTGTTAGTTTGGCTGAAAGGTTTAATATTTGTTGTAAATAATTATCGACCAGTAAGTTAGTTAAACAAAAGAGAGACAAGGGCATATATTTATTCTGCAGTGCAAGTTTATCGCGGTGCGGTTTCAAACTGTGGCTTTTAGCTTGAGATAATTTTAATGATTGTCAAACCATGTTATAGTTTGAATCTACTAGAATCATCAGTGTTGAATAGAGTTTCGTACAGGAGGCTTCAGAATCACCAAGTTCAAAGTGGTTTACAGTTTTGAAAGTTGAAGACAAAGACTTTGATAAAGTTCCAGTTAAGGGTTCTCGTCTATAATCTCGGTTAGCAAGGCGTCAAATTGACGGTTGAAAGAACGTAACGTTGTCGGTTAAAAGATCAGGTGATGCTGATCATAAACATTAGCTTGAGACGTTTTGCTTGACAAGGATTCAAGTTCAAAGTAATTGGTCGCCATTATTAATGGCTTTTAGGAGCGGCTAATGTGTTAATGTGTTTTCGGTTCTTTGAAACTTTGGCTACTTGGGCACACTCTGTCGGTGAGACATTAGAACTTGAGAATTATAAGCTTGAATCATGAGCAGTTAGCCCAAGCCCAGGTATGTACGCCTGTAGTTTGAACAGGATATTTTACACGTGAGTCGATGAGAGATTGATTCGGTAATGTTGTTTGATTGAGAAATTTACATTGTTGTGACGGGAAAAAGCTGACGTGCTTCGACTTGGTAGTTGGTTTGGTTCGGCATTCATTTACTCAGGCAGTCAGTCAGACAATCAGTCGTAGTTTGGTCGTCGGTAAAGTAGATATTATTGGTTTCGAAACGTATTTCAGTCAGTATTATTAACAAGTCTAGTCTTGGTTCAGTAACTTGGTAAAATTTCAGAAGTGCTAATTGATAATAGGTGAGTTGATCAACATTAGTTTCGAATTCGGTTCGCAGATATTACAGTCGGTCATCAGTTTGACGAGATTTGATTGTAATTAGTAACGAGGTAATGGCGTTAGAGTTTGAAGACAGTTTCTTGAAATCAATCGTCTTTTTAAAGCGTTTCACCTGTCAGTAGCTTTTGGCGGAAACTTTGACAGAAATTCTCGTTTTCATGCTCATAATTTTGGTTTTCTTGGTCTTAACTCGGTTCTGTTAATTGTAGTTTGACTGGCTTGGTGTAACTCGACTTGAGCACACTCTGGTGGCAACAGTTAGCAGTTTCGTAGCTTGAATAGGTACATTATGTAGGCTGTAGTTTGAAAAGAGCTAACGCACGTGCCGTCGATCGTCGGTGACGCCACTTTTTTGGCAGTTAGAACATGTTAATTGGAGGAAGTTTGATTTTGAATCATAGAGGACGAGGATTGAACGTTAGATTGACTGTCGACGAGATCAAATTGATTCGTCAGTCGTGGTTAGAACGTCAGCCATCTTGGATTTAGGCACATGGTACAATCGTAACTTGCGATCAGTATCAAGTTGGAAGTTGAGAGTTAAGGTACAAAAAGTTTGATTTTGATCATTGTTAGCTTTTGAACATTCAGTTTTTATGATTCAAGTAGTTCAAAGCATCCAGGTGAGTTGATTGATCAAATTCAGGGCAATTTGGACAGAAAATGGCTATGAAGCTGATGGAGACTTGGACCAAATTTCTAAATAAGTTTGTTAGTCCTTTGAGAAAGTTAATTTTCTGAATCATACAATAGTCAGGAGTCCGTCCTTGTCCAGTAACTTACATCGGAATGACCGATCATGAATCTCGCATCAAAATTTTTATAAAATGTCCAAACCTTCTGAACGCAGTGTATATTAATTGCCTTTGCTTTTTCAGGTATTGAAGCTTTGATCCGCAACCGTATTTCTGCCCAGGCAAATCCTTCACCAGCTGACAGGTGCAATAGCTCTACCGAGTTTACCCCGCGTTGATGTCAACCAAGATTTCAAGAATTTCAACGGAAACTAAAAGGTGAGTTTTCAAACTTTACAAAGCTTTGCTAAATGCAGTCTTTGGTGGACGTGCTTAACCAGCCTTTTTTCTTGATTAAGGTAATGGGCTACAAGGCTTTGGACTCTCGCATTTCTCTGGACACTTACGCTTCTCTCAGTAGTTAGTCTTGAAAGTTAACCGCTAGTAACGCATGCCGGGTAGTGTGACTTCAGTTAGCATTTCAGAATCCAGCCAGACTATTTCAGATTCTATCTACTTGCTTCAGAACTTTTGACAAGTTTAGTTAGTGGCTTGAGTATATGACATAATAGATGTCAGATTGAAACTAACACCACTTTATCCGTCAAGTGAAATAGCTCTCACGTCATTCTCCCTAATGGGCATGTTAAGGCTATCTATTTCGTTAAATATTTGCTGAGATTTAGCGATGATGAACGATAAATGTATCGGTCACAAGAGAAGACAAGGTTTGTTTATACAAGATTGTGTGGGTGGAGGTGAATGTGAATGAATAGCATATCCTTCTATAAATGTCAATGACTGAATATATGATTCCGCTACGAGTTTTAGCATTGATAGTCTATGTCAGGTATCAGGCCCATTCATCTGATTTCTTATCGATCCATAATATTCTTCTTCAGGTATGCCGGATGGAAAAGGTCAGGTCAGGCATGAGGCATAGATGCTATCATTTCAAAGGAAAATAAATTGGAGGAATCTAGGAATCTCCATAAGACATTATGGCTTTAAAAGCGCGACAATTAGTGTGAAATTCCAGCTCGTAGTAATAATAGTAAACGTAATAGTTGTAAATTGTAACAATGCCGTAATGGCAAGAATGTACAAACGTTGGCCCGTAGTAGTAGTAGTAATACTGAATGAATGACGAACGCCGTCACATTACGTTCAAGTTCAGGGTTGCCATTCTTATAATGTGTGAACTGGAAAAATCGTCTGGCTCGTGTCTACTGCAGATTCGCAATAGTTGACTCAGCATATAATTTTACGACTGCGGTGCCTGTCTCAAAGGCAAGGGTTGAGAGGTTCTTTTTTCTGAAATTCTGACCTGGCCGGAAGCCTTGTGATCAGTCTTAAAAATTGTAGGAAAAAGAGACTACTTTTTTAATCGTGGTTGATAGTCATCAAACAGCTATCTTTTGAATACATTGGCAACTTGATCGTCTCCGTATATATGTATGTGGGGAGGAAAAGATGAGAATCGCAATCAACTTAACTGAGAATACATTAAATGTGTGTATATAGGAACGTGTGACTTGCAATCTTTCAAGTTTCAAGTTGCTCCTGCTGCTGAGCAAACTGTAATTGAGATTCATTACTGTGGTTAGAGGTTCGGAGGAGTCGTTGTTTGTTGGTTAAAGTTGACTGAAGCGAGACGTTGGTTGAGAGATGTATTGCAGAACATTGTGGAGCCTGAATCTCTTTCATGTCTGTTAAAGTTAAGTGAGGGGGCTGCTAAATAAATTAGAAGACAGAGCTGACGCGAGGGGGCGAGAGGTACCAACAACAAATGCAAAATGTATTAAATGTGTTTAAGCCCCACGTGGTTCTCACAGTCAAGTTTGTCTCTTTTACTTTGAAGGTTATATCAGATTCAGCTCGTCAGGAACTGCGATTACAATTAGCCGACTTGCTAATGGCGCATTTAAACAACATGTATATGGTTTGAAGTAGTAGTAAGAGACTGAGAGACAGATTCAAGATTCAAGTGCTATATCTCTCATTAAGCTTCAATCAAAAAGCTCCATCAGTTTTATGGTGTTCGAGGACATAGTTGGCGTGTGCTATTCAGTGGTCATCAGAAAGAAAAGTTTAATTTAATGTTTGGTAAGGATCTAAAGTTGCTAAATATTCAAGAAACACTAAAAATTATAGAGGTTTTGTTATTTAAGCTAGCGGCTTGTTGGTTGTTGGTATAAGACTTGACGCTTGCAGAAACGTTTGTGTTTATGGGTTAATGGACAGAGGGCGTTCTTGTCTAGAATTCCTAGAGTTTATGCGCTGGAGGGAAAACGTATGAGTGGATTTTTGGTCAATTTTAATATAATCAGCCGAAAACATGTCGCTAAATTGCGAATCAATGGAGCTGAATTATAGAACATGAATCTATAAATTAGCCAAGTGTGGGAAAATGATGCTCATTGAATTTTGAATAGGAGCAAAAATAGCTGGGCCAAGTGAATGATGATGGGAATGAAACTAGTGCCAAATTTAATATAACAAGCAAGCTGTTAGTTGCGAGGTCAATTGAGGGGAGCTAAAGTTGCGTTATAGAATATAATAGGAATGTGGTTTCATAGCAGCTAGAATCTAAAGGAATCTTTGACTATTGTGGATTTGACTACTTGAGATCAGAATATCTACTCAAGATTCTTCTAAAGACGACGATTACGACCAAGACGAATACGGCGTGTCTTGATGTGCAATTAATAGTTGGCTTTATAATTTCTGCGTAGTATCAGTGCGCCATCAGTCAGTCAGTACTTGAAGCTAGTGATAGTTAACTTAACTTTTGGCTTTGCTTTTTTGTGGTGTTCGAGAGGTGATTATTGCAATACTAAAAGTGAGTTTAATTTGGAGTAGATTTGATAACTAACATTTCTTTTTTTCTTTATATTTCTTGTAGGCTTAAAATGGGAAATTCGGGATTTAAAAATATAAGCATTGTTAGCTGTTAATTGTGGTTTATTCATTCGTTTTTCTGTTCATCCTTGTAGGTTTTAACTCCAGTGACTGAATGAAACGAGCAATTTTGTGAGAGCAAGGAATCAAGTACCCCGGAGAACCGGAATTCCAAATTCTTAGAAATATACCTTCATCAGAGTGTAGCAATGTATGTATTTTTGGTTTCTTAATTTTGATACTTATGATTTGCTTTTCTGTTTTGAGGCAGGGTCATATCAGTTTGAGTTTAACTATTATAGAAGGACGAAAGGTTCTAAAGCTTGGACTCAAAGTTGAAATACGTTAATTGGAAGAACTATGTTCGTGATAGGTATTAGAAACTGGGTATCAGATTAAGGTTATCTGAGGCTCTAAACAACTACGATTCTAGGCGTACGATTCTAGGTAGGCGCGTCACAAGAAAGCTGTAAATGTTAGTTAGAAGCTTTGAAAGTTGTTTAGAAGAGCCTAGAGAGTCCAGAGGCTAAGGTTAAGGTGTTCAGATCGTGTTACGAGTTTAATTGAAAATCGTTCTAGCTTGTAGTATAAAGAAGCGTGAGTCAGTTGGGGTTGCGAAAGAACGAGTATTACAATCAGATCAGCAGCTACTGGAAACTAATTACAACTAGCGATATTCAGATCACGTTTATAGAAAGATAGTATTGCATGATGATGTTGTGGGATCAGGAAATGTTGGTGAACTTTGTAAATATCAAGATGAATATTGCAAGGTGTTGGATGTGACCTCAGGCACTAATATACTTTTGTTTTGGTTTTGCAGGCCCTTTTTAAACGAAAGTGGGAGCGTGACCATCACTCCAGCAAACGTCGATTTCATCAAACAAGAAGGTGGACGGAGCCGATTGCGGCCTTCATCGCACAACAACAGTAGCGGCAGTTCGGCGTATTCAACCAACAGCCTTTCGAGTCAATTAGCTTTACAAGCTCAGCGACGAGCAGCTCAGCGGAAACTACAGATGGCTAAGATGATGGGAAACGGGAATATGGCGGCCTTGATGAAGTTCGAAAGAGGTCACTATTCGGCGGCTGAGAGTCAGAACGACGCCTTCGTCGCTAATAGAAGGAACCGAAGCAATAACTTTTCCCTCAAAGAGACTTTCAACCTGCTGAAGATTTGGGCGAGTCCAGAAATGCAGTGGCAGATGAAGCACAACTTCCGAAACTTCCGGGTGTGGGAAGCAATCTCGTACCAGATGCATGAAATGGGTCATGAAAGGACGGCCATTCAGTGCAAGAACCGAATTCAGAATCTGACATCCATCTACTACCGGATCAAAAAGTCTGGTCAGGATCCGCGCACCTTCAACTTCCCGTATTACAAGATCATTGGGGACGTTCTGGATGTGAAGAAGAGTGGATCTAGTAGCATAACGCCACCGCCAGGTGTCATGAGCAATGGAGCGTTCAGCATGTCGAGTGCTAATGTTAGCCCGTCGTCGTCGTCGCAGAATAACTCGTCAGGGTAAGTATGCTGTATAGTGTACATATCGTCGCCAATTTTGAATGCCAATGCTAATATCGGAATGCAAAATATGTAACTTTGGATTGTTGTCCACAGGCTTGCTGCGCATTTGGCTCTCGTCGCTGAATACCAGGATTTGGTGAACGGCCACCCAGATGGATACATGACTCCCAATAGCTCACTACTTGGAACATCGGGCATGAGTGTGCTATCGCCTGAAGTAAGCCTCAGCGAGGGAAATTCGCCCATCCGCATGGAGTCCCAGGGTCGATCGTCGGCAGCAGCTTCCAGTCAGAAATCCAACGGCATGAGAGGTAAACGCTGGTTCTTAATCCTGCTCCAACTTCTCAAATCTACTTCTAAAAACTACTTCTAAAATCTAACTAAAAACTATAAAATAACACGATTGAAGACAGTTTAGTTGTTAATTTTCACAAGTGTTTGTAAAGTTCTAAAATATAATTTCACGATCATGCGTGTCAAAGTTGTTATCAGACGTGGTAAGTTGGCCCTTTTTCGTGGTTATATACATAACATGTGTAGGCAAGACTTTTTGCGTTTTACTCGAGTTGGGGTTGTACCATGGTAACTGATCATTTCTAGCCGCAGCCTAAAGCAGATAATTTACGTTAGTTTTACTTTGGCTATGGGATATGGAACTAATCTTTCTGTTTTATTATTACAGGACCGAACAGCTCTTCAAGAACCGTGGTCAAGTCGGATCCTGATGCAGTTACCGTCTCGGTAGATGACGCCTCTGGGGCAGAGAACGAGGACGACACCGACTACGCGGATCAAACCTATGGAGACAATGACGACGAGTGAGTTCAATATTTGCATTTGATTTACATGCGGGCTCTATTATAATCAACTACACATTCCGTGTAGAGCTACTTAGCATTCCACTAATTTCATTTCTTTGTTCTTCAGGGGAACCATCGAAGGCTATCCACCAAGCACCAGAACGAACAAGCGAAGCCTCTCCGCCCCCTATGCTACTGGAAGGAGCACCGGTGGGAACCCAGCAAAGCGTCCACGAGTCGGGTCTTCTTCAGCAGCTTCTGCATCCGGTGTCGC
>JAQGBJ010004118.1:0-10941 GCA_034698345.1 Sphaeridia pumilis | reverse complement strand
TGAACGGATCCGCTCAATTACGTTTTGTACTGAACAAGGAGAATAAATATAGGAAATGTTCCAGGGATTTTTCACAAAAAGAAACAAGACTTTCCTTCAAGACTAATGGGGACGTGCCAGAGGGGGTGGGTTTTGTAGGAGGCAGTCGGAAGGGCTCAGCTCCAAAGATATAAATTGTAGTCAATACAAAATACAATAGCAAAAAGTGGAACGCTGTCCAGCAAAACGATGCGCTTTAAACCTATGTTGAAATAAAAAAAAGTGCTGTATTTTAGTGCCGTTTCGATTTTAATTTCTCTGGAAGGACCGAGGTTGAAGCTAGATCAGGGATTAGGTGGTTCGCAATTTGACAATGCGTCACACCCCTCTTTTTCCCCCTTCTCCCCCCCCGGAAATTCCACCAGGATTTACATGCTTTGTTCTTATTCTAGAAAGTGCATCTTTTGTTTCTATTGTATTTAATGCATTTCTTCTTTTCATCATTCGTGTCCACTGCTACTAACGCGTATAATAGAGAAAGCTGATAAAAGCTCTGCAGCTAGAAATACTACTAACGATAAAAGATAGTGGACTCAATATCATCTGTGAACGTGACAGCTATATCTTCTTACACCCTCAACTCGATGGCTTACAATTTTCTCAATGGCTTCACCCCCACCCCCTCTACACCCCCCGTTTTCATCCTCCGAAATGAAGTTCCCCCGTCCGTCATTGTTATTACGGCGATGCAGTTCATGAATGATTAACTCAACGCCGCCACGTGATGATGTTCATGTACTTGATTCTTGTGAAACCTCTCGGTTGAGGAAATGGAGATTGCCCAAAAGACTCTGAAGCAACTGGGAATCTGATGCAACATTTCGTAGATACTTCGAGGGGGCGTCGTGTAACAAGTAGGAGGTTTTTAGTTGAGCAAAGTCTCTAATGGAGAAAGTGAGGAAATTACAAAGTTGTGCAACCGAGCCGAGCAAGCTTATATATTTCAACTTCCAGCGAAACTATGACGACAAGGGCTGTCGTCATCTTGAAATTTGCTACCTCAACTTACTGTTTTCTTGCAAGACTTTTTAAGAGCTGTCACGCAATGCAGCAGCAAGCGAGCAAGAGTTGAGAGCAAGACAAAGTTTCGTTGTTAACGAGATTATCCGATGCGTGTCGCAGGGATCGTGTCAAAACAGTATGGGTTTAAGTACTCTGCTTGTTCGGGATTAGCCAAAGTTTTTTTCTTCAAAATACCGCGCGACCTGCCGTTTCGCAAACTACATAGCTCCGCCCCCTATTCTTTAGATGTGTGCATCTGGCGGAGAGTTTATGAACTAAAAATATTGTCTTTGTTTCAGGTCTCAAGGGTCTGACCCCAAACGATGTGGACTTGATTTTCCCGGCGGTGATACAGCAAGGCGACCCTGTTTCAATGCACTGCAAGTTCAACGAGCAAATGTTTCCTCAAATCTACACTGTTCAATGGTGAGTTTAAATGCTAGCGCGCACGGAATTTTGAATTTCGCGCCAAAAAGGCGTTATGCAACCAAACTTTTGGGAGACGACACTGTAGGGGGGGGGCAGCAGGATATCTGATAAAATGTAAATCAAATATTCAAAAAGGCGCGTATGAAACGGTAAATGGGAAATGCATTTTGATGCGTTTAGAAAACACGCATATTGCACTGCGCTTGCAGAAATGGAATGATTTATTTTATGGCGCGACATCAATTTTTGAATGCCGAATGCGCCCCCCGGTGCATCATTTCCGGATTTGATTCAGCCGTTTGTATGCATGAGATGAGGTGGCGGCGGAGGTGACTGCTGCAGAAGCAGCAGCAGCCTGCAGGCGGGAATATTCAAAGGAGGAAGAAAGTTTGAATTTGGCGCCGTGAGCTGGGAGACTTGCTTCTGCAAACGCTGCACTGGTCAAACAGTGAAAAGTTTTTTGTTGGGAGTGAGAAGACGAAAGATCTCGAAATATCTGCAACTCTTTCTCAGAATAACAGAACAGTTTTGAACGGCACTTAACTGCAGCAAAAATGCATCACTCGCGGCTAAACTAACTGAAGCCGAAAGTGAACTTTTGTAAGGAGGATTTAAGGCCTCTTAATTGCCTCTCGACAGGTGAGATTAGAACTAATGTGACAAGTCGGTCGTGGCCACGTGTTTCATTGCAAAATATGGGCCAATAAAATTTAATTCCCTCTTTAACCCAGCCAGCAAAAACAAGTCGCCATAGCAGCTCCAATGTCAACTGACTCTTCCTCTTCTGCCTGTTTCTAAAAGCTTTCTTTTTCCCCCTGGTTTTCAAGAAACTTGCAAGTTTACTTTTCTTTCCGCGTCCAAAGTATGTAATTTCATCACTACTTGATTTTCCTTCGTTACAAAAGTTATTTTGCTTGTGTGGAGCAACAAAGTTGGCTGTTTCGAACCACGTTGTTAGGAGTAGAGTAGGACACTAGACGACTCTGATCCACAAACAGAATCCACTAACAATAGACGCGGCAGAATATTGGCGTAATAATAGCATTTGGCAGAATTTGCTCAAAATTCTCTCAATTTCCGCTTCAACTGTTGCAATTTCAATCAAAACAGCAAAATTTTACCACCAAACAGGTGATGGCAACAAAGTTTGCAGAGGCAAGGCTTTGACGACAACAAAACTTTTGAAATTGTATAATGACAAACCGCGGCAGAAAAGGAGAGTTTTCAACTTGTTTTGGAACTTTACCGGCAGTGAAGCAATTTTAAAATTTTGCCATTTTCTACAAATTAGAGCGCTGAGCTGAACGAATTTCAGATTAGAAGAAGAACTATAAAACTGGAGGTTTTTTTTAAAAGTCCCGCACGATTCAGTTCGGGGGTGGGGATGGGACGCGATGTTTCAATTTTTTTATGAAATGTTGCGTACCTGAAAGAATGCTTAAAACGATTGCAATTCTTTAAAAAATCTGGAAAATTAGAAATTATGCTATATATCGATGCCGTTTGTTTTGAAGTTGGCCCCGTTGCAAACTACAGCAGTTGCTGAGGTTTCCTTCATTGGCGCAATTAATTCCTTGAATTTTTGCAGGTATAAAGGTCAACGCGAAATCTTCAGAGTGACGCCCAAAAACGATCCCGAGATGCAAGAGTTTCCTTTGAGTGGATTGGCCATAAATGTAAGTTTCAATAATTTTCTAATCTTTTAGTTATCTGAGTTCAACTTCAACCCTAAAAATTTAACAAGATTTGTTCAAAACACAATTTTTTTATACTTTTCTTATGATAAATTCACAATAACTTGTATATGACCCATTAGCCCCGAAATATCCTCGTTTTTGTAGTCTCTCCGTCATCATTTCTCGTGAATACCCGAATTCGCCAAGCAGAAAATTTTGACAAAGTGTCTTTGAAAAAGCTGCATACTTCTTCGTGCTCTCATCCCCTAAATAAATTGCAAGAGTGTCTCATATTCTGCTATTACGCTTCCAGCGTAACAACACATTTACGTTGAGTAGCGAATGTTTATACAAGGCGTAATTTTTTAAACTGGAGTTAAAGAGCCCGAGTTGAGATGTCAACTCGTTCACGGGCAAAGCTAACTCATTCGCTAATGTCTTCCGTCCGTTAGGCTACTTTGGAACTAGCAGCGCTGTTCCAGCTACGAATAATAATGCATTACCTTAAGGATATTTAGTACATCAAATTTGCTGAGAGCGATAGCGGGAAATTGCAATACTTAAGAGTGCTTAGAGAAGCAATACGTCACCAGGATGTTGAGCTTTATAGAATTCTAGAAGCGAATATTCATAAAACAGCGAATTTTTTGTATAATTTAGCTAAGAGGGCGAAACTTGATCAATGCATAGATTGCATTGAAAAAATTATATTTGCTGTATCCGAAGTTAATCGAGTCAAGTATCTAGACTAATTCAAGAAAGAACACTTGGACGGAGCTAACATTGAAGCACTAAGAATCCAACTTTCAGCCAATCGGCACTTGACTCTTGCATAATTTTTATTCCAGAAAGCGCAATCGACACTGCAAAAACTAGTGATCCGAAATGCACCGCAATACCTGACGGGCGACATAAGCTGCGACGTGACGCTTCTCGGAAGTTTCAAATCACAGTCAAAAACTCGTTCTATTATTGTGATTGGTAAGTTTCCAACTTTTCTGGCGCCTTCAGCCATGGCTTTTACAATACTTTTACAATTCCATCATCATCACCTTCCCGGCTGTATTTTCTCCGATTCACATGCCACACAGTTTGCAACAAAAACATTGAAAAACATATACAACTTCACAGCCTCAAAACTTGAACTTGTAGTTCAGGTATACTAAATTCCAAGCGACAAGTGTGAACCCTCGTTGCTACTATACTTTTTATCCGACTTTCACTTCTATTTCTGTTCCAAAATTCCCGCCAAACTTTGTTGTAGTAATTTTGTTTTTCTCCATGTTCAGCATATGGGGATTTGTTTGTTGGGTTGAAACCTCGATGAACTTGACTGGCGTCTGTTTGTTTTCCCCTTGTTCAACTCCAAGTACTTTCTCTTCTTTTCCTTTTGTATATTTCCAACATTGACTCTTGTGACTCCATCCAGGAACAACAGAACCACATTAAACCTACCAGAAGGATTTAATCTCGCTTTGATTCTTCTTGTCTTGTGCTCATCCAAAAAGTTTGTTTTCCACAAGAAAAACAGCAAAAACACATGCGGCACCGCAACATTCTGTCATGGATATAACCTCGGCCTCGCTGGTGATGGACAAACAGCTGAAAAGTTTTTTGTTTTTCTTTTACTGGTCCTGGCGGAGTTGTAAATACTGTTTACAAGTTTTTTGGTTAACACTCTGAGGGCGCAAAAGCGCAGGAACTAATTCACTGATAGAGGGCGCTCCGCACGCGCTAATTTTGATTTTTTTAAAATCCCGCTCTTTTTTCCACAGCTCCAGCTGACCAGCCGCCCCACCTCGATGTATTTCCGAAGCAAACGAGCTACACTCAGAACCTGCCAGATCAGCTCAAGCTTTTTTGTAAAACTGGCGAATCTACTCCAGCGGCCAACGTAACTTTTTACGTCAATGGACGTCGAGTAAGTGAAACTTTATACATATTTTCCCGGAGTACAACATTGCGTGCGGCGGATTTAGTGGAGAAAGTCGTCAATATTTTTTACAAGTGTCGGTAGTAAAAGGGGATTTGGCAGGATTGGGGAAACTCTCTTCTAAAACGGTGAAGCTTATTCGGGGATCGAAGAAAGACATTTGAGGAAAAGGTGTGAATTTTCAGATTCACTCAATCGGGGAATATTTCCTGTTATGGTAACGCTAAAGGTAACGATGACGATCGGCGGACCGGGTGTGGAAAAAGCCTGGAGAAAATACATGTACAGATATATGTGATTCAGGGGAAGAAATTGAGCGAAAAATGAGACACTCAGAGCAGATGTTGTCTGTAGTGAATACCCTGAAAGTGAGTGGGATCCATTGAAATCGACGAGCCGTGAGTGAGTAAACCGGAAGGAAGTAGTTTTACTGATTCGGATGTTGGCAAAAGTGTGAAAAACGGCAGTGTCAAATGCGAAAAACAGAATTTTTTTCTAAATTTTTAGAAAAAGCTCAAAATACAGTTTTAAAATATTTTACGGGATTTCAAAATTTTACCAAGACTTTGCAAAAATCCAAACACAATTTTCGACCTCGGGGTTGGACTGCCAAAAGTTTTGGAAAATCGGGCACTTTCTTGGCGCGAAAAATTCCCGCCATAAAAAACACTGAAGAGTAATCAGTTAACGGGACGAAATCAATCGAACGAGAGAAATGAGTACGCTGATTCCCTAATGACGCTCATCAATTGCTCTCCAAGTCAGATAGACAAATAACATTTTAGTGTTCCAGAAAAACATGATTCTTCTTCAAGATCCATTACTCCATTACGCGCGAGATTACTTTTTTCTACAAAACTTCTAGCCCATGCTCCAGGCTCATTTGCTGTTGTTTGTGGTTTTTCAGCGGGACCCAACAAGAACCTACACGACGTCCACAAACTCCATCAGTACTTCAACAACCTCCGCAAAAAGCAACAGTTCCAACGCCACCACCGCCAACAACAGCACTTCAACCCCTGACCGAATCGGCGTTGCCCGGACGGGCGAGCTGACAATGCGGTTAAGCGAAAGCAATTTCGTCGACAACAAACTAACCATCACTTGCGTCTCACAAATATACAATTTTACGTGGTCATCGAATCAGTTTGTTGCCGAGATTGTTGTTCCGGCGAAACCCGTCAGAATGGCGGGCGTTTCAAAAGCCACGTGTACCTTTGTCGGAAGTACGTCACAATAATCACAGTCCTATTCCGAATTGCCATTTCCGGTCTAGAATTCCATGTAATTTTAATTTTCATTTGACCTTTTAGGTGTGGTCCATTACTGCTCCGCTTTCGCCCTGCTCATTTTGTGGTGTCGAAGGGTTGCGTGAAAGCCGTCAAATTATGGACTCATTGGGATCGGATGAGGCTGATAATGAAATGAACAAATCTACTTATAAGCTACAACACGAAATGTGTGTTTCTCTGTCTGAATGTCTCTCACTCACTCACTCATCGTGTGCTAAATAGAAATTACTGCTGGATACAAGATTTTTAATTACCGAATTTTAATCAACTGGATGTCGACAAAGTCCGGACGGAACTGCAAGGGCGGGAAAGATCAAAAAGTAGCGGAGAACGACTTTTGGTAAGTTACATATGTGCCAGGTTTGGGGTGAAATTAGCAAAGTTTTTTGGCTAACGTTTGTACGTACTTTTAGCATCCGCTTAACTATGAGTTACATTACAAAAAAACTTTTGGGCCAATTTTTGCGAATTCTTGAATGTAATTTTGGAACTTTGTGATTGCAGATTTGACTGTAAAACATCACAACTCCAAATCTATCTTCGATGTTCTGCCAAAAAGTGAGAAAATAACTAAACGGCACTGAAGTCCAACACTGTTAATTTGGTAGTTTAATATGTAATTTTACCGCAAAGGTGTTTTCAAAAAGCCCGCAAATTCTTTAAGTTACCTAAAATGTGCAAGCAAACCGCATAAAGACCTATGTAATACTTCAAGTTATTGGTATCATAAATATGCATAATTATGAGATCATCAGGTGTAAATCATGGATGAATTGAATTAAGAAATCGAGCTTTAATGATTGAGATTAATTGTTACTTGAACTGTAAGTGGAAAACGAGGAGGTGATTTCCTGTTAGCATAATAACCTACAGTTTTGATGTCCATAAACGGCTTTTGAAGAACTGAAGTTATCAAAATGAGTCATTTCTACAAAATCAAAAGCGGGATGTAACAATTGAAGCAAATGAAAACTGTTCGTCAATTTAGAACGTTATTTGATATAAAATGTTAAACGCAAGTTTCTTGTTTACGTAACTGAAGTACTTGGGATTAATTATGAACCTGCGAGTACTGTAACATAGAAATTCAAATGCTCACTTACTCTGTAATATATACACTGTATCAAAGCTAAATTTAAACACGCATTATGCTATCTCTATATTGACTATGAGTGACTTCAGCTTATAGCTTTAATACTCAGCCTGGAGAATGTGTATCATTTAAATTAAGGAACCGAATGATTTCTCGGATCCGCAGAAAAAATTCTTCGCTACTCCATGAATCAAGCGAAAAATGTCTTTGGAAATAAATTACAAGATTGAAATTGGAAAGGACTCGAAACGCAAAGGAGCCAGACGGACAGGTGAATAGATAGATAAAAGCAGTCTTACTTCACATGGGCTTGCTCCATAAGTTTTGCAGGTTCCAAATGCGGATCGCAGTTTATTTGAAACACATCTTTTCAATCATGAAGCATTCCTGCTGATTCTATATTTGCTCAAGTGTCTTTGTTGTCTAGTTTTGCAGGATTGAAATAGAAGTTTCTATTTGGACATCTTTAACTGGCTGCGGTTTCGTTCTGCACACTTGGAAAATGGTGACAGAATCGATTATGAAGCTATAAATTTATTAAAATTTGGCAAACTTAGCTTTTCCAAGAAGTACAAACATGACCTGCAATGTGGTAGAATGATATATCGTTTTTTAATCAACTGTACAGTAATCAGTTTCTGAATTACCTGCCGCCCGTGTAACGCCCTGGACAGCATGGTCGAGTTTCGTATATGTCCGAAACCAACGCCTAAGTTGCGGGGTTGATAATGGGCGCAATGTGGATTTTTGTACGGGCACATCTTACATTGTAACGCACTCAGTACACACCACGGATTGCACACAAATTCAAGTCATCAAAATATTTTTTCTTCACCAAAACTGCTCTTTAAGGAACACTATAATATTGAAGTGTAAGAATATTTTTAATTGGCAACCTTGTGAAAATTCAAAAAATTATTTCCAATCCGTAACAGGTTCAAACAAGAATTTTTGCGCAGCGGTGTTGAGGCTTCTGAAAGCTGTGGGTATGCGAGCGTAGCAAGTACAACCGGCGATGAACCGATATCTTTGAAGCAGCTGGAAAACTGCAAGACTGAAACATCGGAAGCTGTTGTTGTTTCTTGAACGACTCATATTTCTGACCGCTTCAATTCTGAATTGCAACTGGAGAAATCGCCGTTGGCAAAGTTTTTAAACATTATTACAATGTAAACACTGCATACATTCAATTTGTTTACAACTACCATGAAGGTCGACAATTTATTGGACATTGTTCCAAAAACATCACAATCAATTCCAGGTTGAACAGCTATGAATACGAGTATTGTTTCAAGTCAACTAGGGACAAATTGTTCAATAATTTCGGGAAAACCCAAAACAACGGAAAGAAGAGCACACAGTGTGATAATGCGCAATGCTGAAGGCATTGCGAAAATTTATGCACAGTATATATGACCGTACTACCTACTGACACGCAGATCATCGAACTCAGCGCTGAAAAAAACAGTGATTTATTGGACGTTGCTTGTTTGGATATTATGATCAAGTTACAGCGAGATGTTTTACTCAATAACCACCCATACCATCATCTCTTTAAGCGGAATACCCTATCTCAACGATCAAAATCTTATTTGATGCACAAATTTTCAAGACGTTATTTTCTCTTCTTAAACCAGTAAAACATACTTGTTCAAGGTCAGTCGTGGTCTTTACTCGACACTCTTGGCTTGCTACGCGATTGCCTGCGTCTCAATTGCTTCAGCTTTTATTTTTGCTCATGCTGTTGGAATCAAATCGTGTCGTCCATTCAGGAGATTCGGCGGACCATCAGCGTCCAAAACAAGGTGGACGCCAAGAAGAAGCGTACAAAGTAAATTTTCTGCTCCCGGTATATGGGTACTCATCCTCCAGAAATTCTGGCGAAACCAGCTCAATACTGCAACACTATCAAACTCCTATTAATAATATGTTCAGACTGCAACCCTCACAGCAGCTCATGGGGCAGCATTTATCAGAAACCGAGAGTAGACAAATTAGGCAATTTCATGGTATACAATATTCTTTTGATACTCAATCACGGTAGCAGAACAGCTTTCTCTTTTGCAAGAAGACAAGAAGTAATTGACATTACGCTGACCAACATAGAATGTAGGTATCCGATGTCTCAGCGGACGAGAGTCTATCAGGTCCCAAATATTTCACTTTCAACATGAAAAAAATCAAACCAGCAATTTAGATGAACGTCACACCATCAATGGGTAATTATCAATTCGTTGCATCACTGGATGCAGAATAGCAGCAATGGGAAACGAACAGTATTACTAGAAACCATATCAACCCATCACTCCATGAATTGTATGGAAAGCTGGATAAAGCACTCAGCTCTTGATATCCTCACAGGCGTATTGGAGCAGACACTTCAATGACTCTATGGTGGTCTTAGGAGCTGAACAAGCTCAGATCAAAATCGTCGGAAGCTTGATGAAACTTCCCGCGCATTCCTGAACTGTGATAACAATTCGTTGCTGCTAGGAACACGTACATTGCAGCATTTCTCAACAACGACAGAAACAGCTGGCGCGACTACTGCTCCAGTATTGATAGTATGCCACAAACGTCTAGACAAAGTGACGTCAAATTGACAAAGTGGTGTCATAAAACCCCCACTCGTACCCGAACCAACACAGGTTTGATAAGCTCAAACGTAAAGTAACACTTTAAACACTAATGGATAAGAATTTTCGGGATGGTGTGAACGACACTATTCCGGTACCCTCAGGTACTAACATCACATCGGATGGGATTGCACTTTCAGTAAAGACAATCGATACAGAAATTATCAGATGGAGTTTTAAGAACTTCTCGCCTTATAAATAACCAGGTGAGGACGGGTTTCATCCTAGTCCTTAATTACTTAATCAACGGAATTACGTAAACTACAGTTACTGCAACAATCCTTTATGTTACCGCTTCCGCCACTTTGCTATCACGGTTAGCTTTTTATTCGAAAAATGAGCCACGATTGATATATTCTTTGTCAATTTCCCAAAACACGTTCATAAAAACAGTGTTTTGAACAACCACAAGCTGTCTTCTGTTAGCTGGTGCCAAATATGACTTCCAAAGTTTGAGAATCGCGCTGCACGACAATACAAAATCATCAAAGGGAAACCAGAAGGTCTACTAGTGTAGCCTAATAAGGAGAAAACTACAATTGCTCTGCAGGTATGAATCAGTATACGAGTTACATTTATGTTCTGATAGACTTCAAGTTGTATGTTTTGAACTGAACCGGTTAAAATTTAATCATTAATAACAAGTTACAAAACTTCATGATAACTGTATTTAAGCAAACCTAGAATACTGACAAGTCCGCAAATGTTCCGAATCAAAATAACTTGTCATCTTCCGACAAATGGCGTATTGATTTGTCCAATATTCTCGAATCAAGTCAGCAGCCTTCTCACCAATGACTATTGCAGGTGTGTGAGTATTTCCATTGACTATTTTTGGCAT
>JAQGBJ010004117.1:0-10942 GCA_034698345.1 Sphaeridia pumilis | reverse complement strand
GAATATAAAACTGGCGGGAAGGAAGAAGCGCTAAACCTTGTAAGTGATCAAGAATCTTTGTTATATCCTTGGTGCACTACTAACTGTGGCAAGTGCGATTGGTGCATCGGAAACGAAGTTGAGTTATCAGTAAAACAGCTACTGGCAGACGTCGAGCAGCAAACAGTAACTGCTACAGAACAGCCACAGGTCACCGGATCGAAAAGTCAACCAGCCACACCAAAGAAGCCGCCGCGAAAATCTTTGAGCAAAAACCAGGAGTTAAGCAAGGTACCTTGGGGAGCCTTGAACTTTCAGTTTTTGGCTGATATCCAAAAGAATCTACACCCAAGTGTCGAATTAAAAGTTGACTTTCCTGAACCACCGGTACTCAGTCGCTGGAGTAAAGACAACGCTAGCATTTGGGAGCTTACAGCAAATCAAGAGGAAAAATTCAGGTTAGTTACTCCTACAAAGTCTTGTCTGGTGGAGGAAGTAAACTTTGCAACAGCGGAGCATCGTGGGCTGAAAGAAAGACAAATAGTCAAGAAGAAACTTGAAGAGTCAGCTGTAGCCCAATTTGAGGAACAGTTGACGACTAATCAACAAGACCAAGAGCAAACATTTCGAACAGCAGCAGGAACAACATACCTGGATAGTGACGACGACACAAGTACTGTTGGAGGGCCACAGCCATCTCCATCAGAAAGTGAGAAGGAGGTTTCGGATTCTGATTCCTGGTTGGGCAGAGCAAGTACCTGTTTGGGCGAACAAGCCTTGAACAACGAGCTTCAGGTATCATCCTCGAACTCTTTTGGATCTCTTGAGGACGTCTTGGGACCGCGGGTCCTGAACACGAAGTTCAGCCTTCATTCAAGGACTTAGCAACCGAAGACTCCAACAACTTCAAACCTAACTTCGGAGGCTACCGAGATCCTACTGCAGTTCAGCAACCGACAGGAACTTCAAGACCTCGTCTCATTCGTAAGACACTAATATCAAGAGGCCAGATAGAGGAAGCGAAGAAAGAGCTTAAGCAACTTCGAGCTCAAATTGAGGAGTGGAGCCCAAACTATTCTGAGGATTCGTTGTGGAACTTCGAAGAGAATTTTGCTGCAATACTATCTGAAGACGTCAACTCTCAGTTAGAAAAAGTTCCAGTACTTGAACAGCAAGAGAGTTCCGCAGAAGCAACTTCAGCTCAAAGGCCGACAGCTACAGGAGAGCAACTTCGAAGGGACTTTGAGAAGAAGATAGCAGAATATTGGAGTTCCAAAGGCTTTCCGGCTCATTTTGATAAGGACACTTTAGCTGAACGCCTTCAAGCGCTACGCAATCGAGTAAATTCCGCAAAAACTGGGACACGAACCGAGTCTGCCCGAGTAAAAACCAAAGAAGCTCAGAAAACCGAGAAACCATCAAAAAGGAAAATGGCATTTTCAATGCTTCCACCACTAACCTTCTTTTCGGATTCTCATGGAAATCCTGAAGCGGCACAGCAGTGGTTGGATCGCTTTGAGGCAGCGTGTGTTATGAATGACATGAAATCGAATCAAATGAGAAAATATGTACATGTCTACTGTACGAATCCTGCAAAAGCATGGGTCCAAGATAACAAGACAGAAGATTGGGAAGCTTTCAAGAAGGAATTTGTTGAAGAGTTTTCGAAGAGTACCACGCCGGAGGTGGCTTACTCAAGATTTTGGTCAAGAAAGAAAACACCTGATGAAACTTACTACAGTTATTTCTGGGAGGTCAGAAAATTAGCAAAGCAAGCGAAAGTGACGGATAACAACCAAATAGTTGCCGCAGTCATCCGTGGTCTCGATTCGGATCTAGCAACCAAGATCTTTGAAGGAGATTATTACGACGAGGAAGACAAGAAAGCATTGGAGAAGCTTGAGGTATTCTTCCGGAAACAAGATAATCTGAAGCAATTTCTGAACAACAGCAAGCCGTCAACTGCAACTGTGGGAGCTATTCGAGAGACAGAAGAGAAAGATACTGAAGAAGAAAAGCGTCTTCGAAAGCAAATCGGAGCGCTGGAAAGGAAGATGAACGCACTTCAGGTGGCGAGCGTACAACCGCAGCAGCGCAGTTTCCCTCCAAGACCACCGCAGTACAGTGGACCTCCGAGGTTTGGCTTTGGTCAAGGTAGAGCTTATGGAGCTGGAGCACCTTACCCGAGTCAAAATTGGACTCCAAGACCATGGAATAACCACGGTTTTGGCGGTCGAGGAAGAGGTGGATACGGTCAGTTTCAGCAAAGAAACTTCAACAGCAACCCAAACTGGAGACCTAACGGATTCAGAGGGAATGACCAAGGTGGAAATCCAGTTCAGCCTCGGTTTGACTACAACTCCAATCAGAGGGGCCGAGGAGGATTCCAAGCTAATAATGGCAACAACAGATGGAATCAACAACGGAACGGTGAACAACAGCGAGATCGACCGCAAAATCGAGGAGTCGCAGCACTCCTGGAGCTTCCAGATGAAATTGATGAAGTCTTCACGGTAATGGAGGCTCCGGAAGAATTAACCGTTAACGCTTCAGGAACTGGAGTGGCTTATGTGCCTGTGCGAATAGGAGGAGTTCCAACTCTTGGACTTCTTGACTCAGGCGCTGCCGCCACTTTGGTACACCGAGACTTGGTACCTTATATGAATTTCGGAGAAGCTATTCAACCTGAGCGAAACTATAAATTGAAGTCCATTTCGGGAGACTCTTTGCCAATCAAAGGAATATTCATCATCGACATCCAGCTTGCCGAGGAGGAACCTCTGGACTTTGAAGTCATTGTGACAGAATTCAGCGGGAGAGCAAAGGTCATTTTAGGTCTCAACTATCTGCAACGTCGTGGACTGAGGCTTGAATTTTCTGAGAAGCAGCTTCAGTTCGAGGCCTTTGAATTATCAAACCGCATGGAAATGCAAAAGAAAACGTTTTCGTTGCCTTTCTTCGGGCATCCTGAAGACATTAAGGATGGAGATTCCAGGCTTTTTGCAAGAATTACTGCTGGACGCTTCGATGGTGACTGGATATCCAAAGTTGAAGTACTGGATGTGGAGCCAACGCCCAGACGAAAACGACCTGATACCTTTACGGAGGAAGAATTATCACTCATCAAAACGGGTCCACAATTAACGTCATCTGAACGACAGCAGCTTTTGGACCTGATAAGCCAATATCGGACCTGCTTCAGCTATGATATTAAAGAAATTGGTCGAACGACTGTGTTAAAACTACACCTGGATACGGGTGATTCGAAACCAATTGCGGCTCGACCATTTCGACGAAGTCCAGCTGAAAACAAAATCATGGAAGACATGTGTGAAGAGATGGTAGATCAAGGACTGATCGAAGAGACAGCATCGCCTTGGAATTTTAATTGCTTTCTGGTGCCAAAACCAGGCACAAATCAACGCCGTCTTGTCCAAGATTGTCGATTATTGAACAATGTCTTGAAGAAGGAACAACCGTTGATTCCGGATATGAGTCAGATTCTTCATGGATTCACTGGTAGGACGATATTCAGCTCTTGTGACTTCATGAGTGGATTCTGGCAATTGGAACTTGATGAAGAGTCGAGGGATAAAACAGCATTCAGTACTGCCACCACCCAGTATCGCTTCAAGGTGGCTACGATGGGAATTGCCACAGTTCCAAGCGTTTTTTCCCGAGCTCTACGAATAATCTTCAGGGAGCTCCTGAAAGAAGGATTCTTTCAAAACTATATTGATGATACGTGGATCTTCAGCCACTCTTTTACGGAGCATCTGGAGCATTTGCGAAGAACCTTCGAAACAATCAAGGCCGCTGGTATCAGCCTCGGACCTAAGAAGTGCACTTTCGGCAGTGACCGGGTGGAATGTTTAGGATTCATCATTTCCAAAGATGGCGTATCCTGCAATCCGAAGAAACTGGAAGCCTTGCAGAAGCTTCCGCCGCCACACAATGTAAAGACACTCAGGTCTTGGGCGGGATCCGTTGGATTTTACAGGATGTTCATCAAGGACCATTGTGTAATTATGAAGAGTTTGAATCACCTGTTGCAGAAAGGAGTCAAATGGGAATGGACTCCGGAATGCCAGAAAGCGTTTGAGCTGATGAAGTCAAAGTTGATGTCTCCGCCGATACTAGGATTTATCCGATTGGGCGAACCTGTCATCCTATCAACGGACGCGAGCCTTCAAGGGGTCTCAGGAATACTTCAGCAAGAACAGGATGGTGTGCGACGCTTGATAGCCTGTGTGAGTAGGTCACTAACGGCCACCGAGTCCCGCTGGATCACAGCAGAGCTGGAAGCGTTGGCGATAGTCTGGAGTATCAACAGGCTCAAACACTTCATTGGCTTTTCCCAGATCAAGCTTTACACCGACAGCCATGTCTGCTGCTATCTCATGAAACTCAAGGAGAGTAAAAATATGAAGCTACTGCGATACGCCTTATTTTTGCAGTCATGGCCGATTACTATCTTTCATATTTCTGGGAATCAGAACTGCTTACCAGATTTATTATCACGTCTACCGTTGCCAAGAAACGAGGAAGAAGACGACAACGGAGATTTGCCACTTTGTGCCTTGACTTTAACTTCGGACCGTCTCAAAGAAGCCCAACAAGAAGAGCTGTCAAAGGAACTGGAGCTATGCGAGAAGAAACCGGATGTTTACAGAGTCAAAGAAGATCTCTTGTACGTCAAGGTAATGAACCAGTGGAAAATTTTGGTACCTCCTACTTTTCGGAGGAAGTTAATGGCCGAAGTCCATGAGTCCATCGAATCTGGAGCTCACATGGGTGGATACAAAACCTACTATCGACTCTTTGGAAAATATCACTGGAGATCCATGAGGAAGGATGTTTTAAGATTTGTGCGTGGATGTGACATTTGCCAGAGACGACTGTCTAGAAATTTTCGGCAGTACGGGCTGATGCAATCTACGCAAGTACAAGGCTTCATGGACACAATTTCAATTGATTATTGCGGGGAATTCTATTCGTCTTCGCAATATAAACATTTCATCATGGCTACAGAACATTCAACAAGATACATTTGGGCCCAACCTACTAAAGACGCTACGGCTTGGACCGCTGTCAAATTTCTTTTGGATCGAATAATCTTCACTGTGGGACTTCCAAATCGGATTTTATTGGACAACGCCAGAGCATTCTCAGGGTCAGTTTTGAAGACACTATTTGCTGAATTGGGAATCAAAGGCGTACATATAAGCGAGTATAACAAGGGAGGAAATGCTATCACGGAGAAAGCAAATGGGATTTTGCAAAAAGTCCTGGTATCCTATTGCCATTCATCGGTTTCTGATTGGCCGAAATATATGAATGCAGCCGTCTTTGCAATCAACACTTCACGCCACAGCGTTCTGCAGTTTTCTCCTTACTATTTGATGTATGGACATGAACCAAGAAGCTTTACCGACGCAAATTTGCAAATTCCAAATCCGGATAGAGAAACATTGGCTTACTTGGAGCAATTGCAAGCCGCCCGCAAGATCGCAATCGACAACCTGCATATGAATCAGCTTTTGGATAAAGCGAAATACGATGCGGGACGACAAGACCGGCAGTTTGCGCTACACGAGAAAGTCATGGTCTATTTCCCTAATTTGAAGCCAGGAGTTTCACATAAGCTACAACTCAAATGGCATAGGCCGTATCAAATAAGCAAAGTCTTGCCTCCTAACAACTATAGAGTGGTGCCAGCAAAGATTTTGCCTGAAAAGAACAAGGAACACAGAGTCCATGTTTCCCGTCTCAAACCATATGTGGAACAACTTGTGGACGAGAATGAAGAACAAGACAAGCCATCTGACGGAGCTGGAGAAAGTAAAGAAAGAGAGACGAATACTGGCGGGAACGGAAATCATTCGGAAAGAAGCGAGGAAACCGAAAGAGCCATGCCGAATCGGATGTGTATACCGCCTAGTCAAGGAGCGGGAAATAATGACAAGGATGAAGATGAAGAGCCTGGCCGACGTATTACAAGAGGTCGAAAACAAGAATTAATGACGTATGGTCCGGAAGAGGAAGAAGATAAGCCAAGAAGATCCACTCGAATTCGACGACAACCAAGCAGACTTATTAGCACCATTACAGCGCTAATGATCATGTTTGGGTTGATGGCTATGACATTTGGCAAAGAAGTACTTTTCCGACCGAAATTTCGAACACACAGCGGAATCTACATGATACCAGTTTCCGGACGTCCCTATACTGCATCTGTACCTCTGGTCTTAACATATACAATGGAAAAATTCATCGGAAATCCAGGATTCTATAATCATACATGTTATCCTAATGTACCTCGTCCAAACGGTAGATATCCGGAATTCTGCCAATGGACGGAACGAATAAGAGACTTGGAAATGACAATGATGCACAGACTTCAAAGAATCAAGGAAACTCTGGATAACACAGACTTTGACGTACGAGAAGCTGATGAACATGAGGCTGACGCAAGAGAGGCTGGTGCACGGGAGGCCACAACAAGGGAAGAGCCGGAATTAATCGATATCGATACTGATTATGAAGAAGTGAGTATGAATAAGACGAGACGCCGCAGATCTGCTTCACCCTTGGAATTCGTCGCCGAAGTATTTTCGCCGTTTGGTTTCGTTACCAAGAGGGAAGTACGTGATTTACAGGCAACAGATGAAGAAATCCAATCCTATATTGAACAGATGAAGCAAGCAGTTCATGCGGAGCATCAAGGCTTAATTACGGTTCAAGAAAACGTCGACTCTATTACCAAACAGATGGCCGAAAAATTGTATCTTTTGGCGAGCAACCAAGACAAGGCAAACAAACGGATGGTGGAAGAATATCACACGGCTGGCAAAATGTTTCATACGGGAATTATGAACATTAATTTGTTCGTGGGATGGTTTCTGGAACTACACGAGATGGAATCAATCTATCGTTCATGCCAAGAGCGACGGATACCGCCATCTATCGTCAGCCCTACCCTAGTGAAAAATCATCTGAGAAACCTTCAGGATGAGCTTAAAGCTCTCGACCATTCTCTCGTCTATTTACCAGAGGAAGTCCATCAACTATTCAGCTTACCGATAGTAAAGTGCAAGAAATCACATACTCGGTTGATGGTGGAAATATCGGTGCCCATCAGAAGGAATGAACCTAAATGGACGCTGCATCGCGTAATTTCGTTACCCTTTGCCTATCATGCTACTACCTGTTATCTCAGACACGCACCGACAATCATGGCTACCTCAGAAACGAAAGCATTCCCTATTCAAAATTCAGCATTGACTGACTGTGAATCTCACGGACTTTGTCTCATCAGTCAGTTTCCAACAGATGTCACATTCGATTCTTACTGCTTGAGTAAAGCGTACTTGGGGACACCGGTGAAGGAGCTTGCAAAAATCTGCGAGCTCGAATGTGTTGATGGCAGAAAAGAAGAATATGTAATCACTCAAGTGAAACCGCAAGTTTTTGCAATCGCAAATCCACCAAAGAATGCAAAAATCAAATGTCCTTATGAATCTTCACCACTACCGGCGATACGACATGGAAGTCATCTGTTGGAATTGGGATCAAAATGCGAAGTTTTCTTTGGAGATCAAGTAATAATATGGCAATCGGTACCAGCAGCAGCAAGTTTAGCGGAACTTGGATATAACCATACAGTAATCATTCCACCTGCCTGGAGTAAAAACACCGAAATTATCAGTTGCCATCCGGCCAAGGATCGAACCAAGGACAGTTGGGACTGGAAGGGAATCTTTGATCCTTCCTGGACTCGAAAAGCCTATCACATCAACAGCTCAGTGCTAAAAGAACAATTGGAGCAAGCAACGCCACCGGAAATCAGACAAGTTCGACATGCAACTCCAGTTTTACTGATCCTATGGAATTTGATTCTGACAGCAAGCGTATTTTTCATCATTTTCAAACTTGTGAATCCAAGACAAGCAATATTTACGACAGTGCTTGCAAGAGCAACAGAAGCTACGGCTATTGAAACAGAAGAAATGACAGCTTACTTCAATTTCGCAGCAGTATTTCTTAACTTCATCATCTTGTCAGCGATTGCAATTTTCGTGCTATTTTTGATTCGACGACAAGCTATTCTTGCTCGCGAATTTGAGGCAACCGAGCGAAAACACAAACTTTTGAGCGAAAGAACGGCAGAGTTGTTCCGAACTGAATCATTACCTCCACCCACACCTACTAACTTTTCAGAAATTTTGGAAGACGATGAAACAGCTGTCTAATAAGGAAATCATTATTTTGATTATAGCTTCGGCGAAAATTATATTCTCAAGTTCTGTTCGAATACGAAGGACCAAGTGCCCCTAAATTCACAAGGAACGAAATTGACTTTCCAGCTTTATTTCAACCACAAGAAGAGAAGAAACATATTCAGTCAGATCAAAAAGTGAAACGTGAGCGTTTGGACACTAATGTATCACTCCTAAAAGCATCTTATTCTCGGTACACTATCAAGTGCGAAAATTGTCAGATTCTACTGACGGACACAGCTTCAAAATTTCGTCATCATAACGTGTTTCACACCGTTCGTCGAAGGACCGGCGAATATCCTTTCGGAGAAGATAATTGCAACAAGGGCAACCAAGAAACAAAGCAGAGGTGTTTTGTGTGCACTTCCAAGCGATTCTTTAGTTCCAAGCAACTTTTACACCTACATGAACTAGGAGCCCATTCAACATTGTTTTCACCGCCGGAACCTTATGCAACCGAGGAACATCAACAAATAACGTCCGCATTATATCAAGAAATAAGGGAAAACTATAGAGAATTCACTTGGCTACCATAAAGCCTGCAATCAGTTATGTCAGGACTGCGTCATTTCTCTGAAGAGAGTTCAAGTTTACCGCCTAAAAAGCGTAAAATCAGCGCCGCGCAACAACCAGGAGAGTATACGGAGGAGAAAGCGCCGCTCAGCCTGATGGAAGGAGAAACTTTGAAAGGAGAAAGTACGGAACAAGAAGAGAGTGAAGAAGAAAGCGCGCCAACTTTAATGGAGGACGACAGCGCCTCTGACACAGAAGAAGAAAGCCAGTTAAATACATTTGGTCCTGCTCACCTGAGTGAAAGCGACGTATGCGACTTATTTACACTTTACCTGAAATCTAAGGATTTGGAAAACAAGGTTTTCTACAAGGACAGTAATTGGCGCCATGTGAATGAAAATCTGCAAAATCAGTTGCGACAGATTTTAAACTTTTATTGCTGCCGAGCCGAATGGAAGGCGATAACAACTTATTACATGCTAATTTTACACAACGCTAGATTTTGGCCACCTGATTGGCAAACTAGTGAAATTACAGCAGCATGGACTGAAATAGTCAGTACCCCTCAGTCAGAACCATTTCAACTATATCTATGGATCGGCAGCCATGGACTTGAAGGATTCTGGAATAGTTATTACAGAATCAAGGAAGGCTTAACCTTTAGAAGGGTATATTTAGATGTGAATGGTAACTTGCAGACCGAATAGGGTTTAAAACAGCAGTTTTGGCAGTAAAACAAACTAGTCAACTTTTTGCTCTCGCCTCGTCAACTTTAAAAATCTGATAGAAAACTGTGCTGTGTAGAACACGAAAAGTGTTTAATTTTCAAAAATGGCGTATTTGTCAGGAAGCTTTGCTCACTACAAGCTCAAAATTATCAATCAATTAGTGAATACGCGGGATATTTTAACTGAGAGCTGTTTGCAAATGCAGGAGCCGAGATCGGCTACTTCTTTTCATTTAAAATTAAAAAGAGTCAAAAACGAGCTATTTCACGCCATAGGGCAGTTAGATGCTTTCGAGTTAGCCTGCTACCAAAAAGGGTACATTACGTCACGCCTGGAATCAGCTGTACCTTCAACGCCACCCTTTAACGTGGACGTGCCTGTGTTGAGTGGATATTTTGGATTGTTGCTGTGTATTCAACGAGCTGAAAAATCCTTTTGCATTCGCCAAGCAGCTGACTATTTAAACTTCGAGGTGCTCAAATATCGGGTGCTTCGTATCCTACGTTACTACGCATTTTTGAACGTGCCGGCTAACGCGGAGGTCCGTATGCTAGTCATCCGGTCCATGTGTCCCGAATGTCACACTCCGGAGGACATCGCTCTAGCCTGGGACACCATCACCAGCTTCAGGCCACCTTTGTCTACTGTGGGTCTGGCCTATGACTTTTACCAACATGGATCAACTGGATTCCATCAGCAATTCGACAACATCATCAGAGCTTGTGCTCAAAATTGTCAGTCATTACGTATTTGCGCTAATTATTATGCTAATCACCAGGGACCGAGGGATCATCCTTCGCCCCCACCACCAGCACCTGCTGCAGCTTCTTATGTGCCGGCTCCGCCAGGACCGCCGACACCGCGACCACCAGTGATCGCTCATACACCTACCGGCGAGGACTCTCAGCCTACTTCCGCTGGAGCCTTGTCTTTACTGCAAAGATATCCAGCCTTGGCAGCAGCACTTTCACCGGCTTCACCTACACCGGATCGCAGCCCTTCAACTACTCCTGAAATGCCTGGTCGTAACCCTGGTCCTCTTGCCCTGGAGCGCCGTCGTAAGGCTCGTAAGGAACATGAAGGCGATACCGCAACTTCTACTTCTACACAATAAATATATATGACTTATGTCAGTAGTCAACTAATAGCGAAAAATATTCAATTTCACAATATATACTAAATGAGCTAGACACTTTCCCTGTATTGAAATCTGTAGTTGCCCGGAGTGCAACATTAAGCGGGGGAGTGTGTCGCGAAAGCGACATCTAGAGAAATATTTAAGAAGCAATTCAATGATGCAATTATTTAGCGAAAGCAAAACGTATAGAAATGTATATGCTGCACGCGGAAAAACAAGCCTGTTTTCCCTATGCTGCCCGCGATAAATGTCACTAGCTGTAGAGAGAAAGTTACAGGTGAAAGCACCGGTGAGTCAGTCAGTCA
>JAQGBJ010004116.1:0-10944 GCA_034698345.1 Sphaeridia pumilis | reverse complement strand
TAACAATCTAACAATCTAACGGACTTTGAAATAAGATACAGAAAACAGGAGCAATTTAACACACAACCTTCTCGGTCTATCTCTATTTCTCTTCTCCTTCCTTTTCCACATACACACAATCAACAAACTAGTATCTATGGCAACTATTAATACTATTGCTGCTGACACACTGCAAAGGACAAGGCTAAATGAGCAAATGTTGCTGGTAAGGACTATCCAAAGAGTGAGAAAGTGGCTTTAAGCAAAAAGATGAGTATGCTGGAAATAACATGAAGCAAAAATTATGTAACAAAAGACATGAGTGGGGTAGCTTGATGGCAGAGGAGTTTGAAGGGTTCGTGGGCGAAGTAGAAGTGTTTCAAGTGCTAATCTCTGAAATCAATAAAATTTAATGGTAGGGTGGTTTCAACAAGACAATACTCTGGAGTTGAGGGTGACAAAGAAGCGTGTGCATTTATCAAAAACAAGAGTTGAATTGTATGCACACTTTTAAGGCTGCGCACTAGGAGGCTGAGCGCCTTAGCGCGCGCGGCGCTGTGTAAAATAGGGACAAAGCGGTGGGAAAAGAGATTGACTGAGGGTGGGAGCAAAGGGTTGTTGGCAGGAAATTCAGGTGGCAGGGAAAGGGCTGAGAAGGGATGGTGGGGTGGAAAAGGTGGTAAAAAATGCTAGAAAATGCGTTGGCGGGGTGAAGTGTAGATGGTCAAAAAGTGGTGAGGTGAGGAACTGGTGGGGAGAATAGCGGGGAGGAGTTTGCAGTAGGTGAAGAAAGCGGTGGTGGTTGAGAGAACAAAGAGTTGAAATAGTGTGAAAGCATGTCAGGTGTAAATGTAGTGCCAGTACCGATTGAAAAGCGTAATGTCAGCTTTTTGGAATTACGATAATCTCAGTCATGCTGCAGATCCGATAAATGTATATTGTCACCATTCAATAATCTCACAAGAAAGTAAGTTATCATATGCAATGCCGTTGGCAACTTGCAGCACGCTACTCGTTTCTAAAACAGCTCACCTGTGGCTAGTCTAGGCTGAGCACTGGGACGCTGCGCGCGACGCTGTGTAAAAGAGGAACAAAATGGTGGGGAAAATAAATGAAGTTATTGTGGTGAAGCAGGAGCAAAGGGTTGTAGAGGCCAGGAGCTGAGAAGGGTTGTTGAAGGGGTGGTGGTGGTGAGATAGAAAAGGGTTAAATGTGGTCGGTAGTAGGCAACAATGTTGTTGCTGGAGGGAGGCTAAGTGAGAATGGGGTGAAGGAGGTGGAAAACGGTGCGAAGTTAAAAGGTGGAGTAAGGTGGTGGAGCGAGGTAGTGGTGGTGGTGAGAGAGAAAATGGTTAAAAGTGGTCGGGAGTAGGCAACAATGTTGGTGGTGGAGGGAGGCTAAGTGAGAATGGGGTGAAGAAGAAATGGTTGTGGAGAAGATTTTATGAAGCTGGCATTCAATAACAAGCTGCAGCGGTGGACGCTACAGGGACGGACGCTACGGTTTCTAGCTCAACTGACGTTAGAACGTTAGACGATCGATATGGTTACTCAGGTAACTACGGCGTGAACACTCGAGTAAGTTGGTTTGCATCACGTTGTTTCGTTTGTATCTGATGAAAGGCTGTCTGGAAATATCTTTACTGTTGTAGCGATTGGTCGTCAAACCTCGGAAACTAATAACAAATATATTCATTCGTACAGATATGGCAATCCAGGGGTGAAACAAGTAAGAAAAAATTTGCCTGTGTGAAGGTCGGGCGGATAACGTTCTTGCGTATGGAACAAGGAAATGCCAAGCTGGACCTCTGTCGTGGCCATATTCTTAGGGTATTTACTGAATTTGTTCGCTCGTACTTGGACGGAAGAAACGACATTGATCCCATCGAGCGTATTTTGAAGGCCTTTGGTTTCTTTGAAGCGGAAGTGCTATTTGCACTACAAACAGCCAGTGTGAATATTGACAACTTTTTACCACTTCCAGTTGAAATGACTGGTACACCTGATGGCATTCTGATGAAAAAAGATGAGCATGCAATTCAGCTTAGTTATGATGACGTAGACCAGGCATTGTTCGAGTTGTACACTAACTATTTGTTTACAGGACGAGGTTGTTTGTTGGCTCAAGCCCTGAAACATTGCGTATTTTTAGTCAAGTCGAAGAAGGAAAATCCAAATTTGGAATGTTCACTTCATGCTTGAATAAAGATCATAAGAATGATGTACACACATACAAAGACAAAAGAGTGTAAAAATACACACAGAAAAAGAGTGTATAAATACATGCAAAAGTGAATCAGCAGCCAAAGAAGCGTGTATGAAGGCTGCTGGCTCCTATTCACTGTAGGGTCAAAGGGATATGGGAACCGGATCAAATCCCAAAGTAGCTATTTAGTCACAGCAAGCGTCCTTCGAACGGAACTGGACTCCAAGAAAAGTATAAAACGCGCATAAATTGCAAAAGCAGTGTTTAGACAAATGACAAGAATGGTTATGGCGTAGCAATAATACGTGACTGTATCAAGTTTCTCCATGACAGCCAAAAGTGTTAGGGGTAAGTTGGACAATTATTATTGCTGCTGAGGCTAGATTCTAGACGACGTTAAAGTCTTGGAGCTCAGTGTGCACCAAGACGTGTCAAGGTCAAGTTCGGTTGAAAGTGTACAGTGTCAAAAGAAGTTGAAAGTTTACAGTGTCAAAAGAAGTTGGAGTCCAAAATGCCAGTACTGTAAAATGTCATTGTGAGGTCATCCGAGAAAGATTTCTCGGTGTTCCCAAGTTGATACAGACGACAAGAACGTCATTGACTTTTTGGAGTGGGCCTTAATTAAATATCGTCCAAACCCGACGGCAGCGAGAGCCGGGATTGAGAAGATGTTTGAGGAGGTAAGGTGATCAAAACATCATAAATATAGTTTTCGGTGAGTCTGATACGAAAAAATAGAAAGCGATAGGAACCGTCTCACTGTTGGATTTCGTTTCTGATTATTTATTGCAAGACAGCAAGTTATATGAACAGTAATCATATTACAAGAGATAAAGATCCTTGGGAAAGAGAAAAAGCACCAGGTTAGAGGAAGAAATTGGCATCTTTTAGCCAGCAGGTCAAAGCGGAAATCGAATTAAAAATACCGCTTTCATTCAACTAACACTAGTTGCTGAAAAGATTAGTGTTTCTTATTGATAAACTGTGTACGGCAACTTTCTCTTTAGGGTGTATCACTGGAAAAGATTATCATTATTATCATTATTACAGGAGACAAGGGCCGAAAATTCTCTGATCGTCCTATCACCAAAGGACGTGGAAGACGTGCTCATGGATGGCGTTGACACGACCGTGAATTCTGAGCACAATGTAAGAATATAACGTTGATGTATCAGCCTGGTTCTAGAGCACCTCCTTAAGCATTCTCATCTCTTTGCAGGAGACAAATGAGGAAAACAGTGGAAGCCCTGTGCTAATGGACGTGGCCCAAGGAAGCCCTGTGCTAACGGACGTGGCCCAAGGATGCAACGCAAGCTTGGATGAGTCTGGCAAAGAGGTATGTTTAGTGTACAAATACCTTTGCGTATCAGTCAGTTCTTGCTGTTTCTACTGAATGCTTTTGTTTATATTCAGACTCGAGACGCAACTGCATATTCTTCAGAGGAAGCGATGAACGTCGGAGGTTTGCCACCAGTTCCCAATGCAGGACCATCAACAAGTGTTGCTACTGGAGGAGCTGCTGAACCATCAACAAGTGTTGCTACTGTAGGAGAAGCTCAGCCAGGGCCTTCTACGGTAAGAGACAAGTCTCTTACTCCGCCTTATCGCATCAAGAGGCGTATACGGCCAATCAAAATATCGTCATCATCGTCAGAATCTCACGCAGAATATCCACAAAAGCAGCAAATGAGGTCAGCAAAACATGGCGCTTATCAAAAGTTGCAGCCTCCAGCACCTAAACGGCAAAGGAGACAAGAGGTTTCAACCATGAACAACAATGTGCATGCAAGTTCATTAGGGCAGTTGCAGCCCAGAATGACTAATTTGGTTGTCGAAACCGAGCATGTTGCCGAGTTAAGAGCTTTTGTTTCGGATCTTCAAGATGAAGCAAACTCATTTTTTGCCGCTGCTAGGGAACGTGAACAGCAGTTAGAGGACAGTTACCAACTGCTCCAGCGTATGCGCGCCTTGTCGGCTGAAGAGCAGGAAAATGATGCTGTTGAGTCTTTGGGCTCACAAGATACTTTTAGCTCAGGAGTAGACGACGATTCCAGTGGCAGCTTGAGAGACTTCATCGTGTCTGACACACACGAGTCTGGCTTCTCTTCTTTTCTCATTCCGGAATCTAACTGGAATTTTGGTTTTGCAGGGGGCGGTCGAGGATGCAGAGGAAGTAGGTACTTGTTATTGCTGCCTTTCCTTCCTATATAGATTTTTAATTTAAGTTTCTGGTCGGGAACAAATACAGGAAATCATTACAAACTTTGATGAATGTTACGCTGCATTCCGCTCATTTCATCCGCAACTGATTGGTAGGGATTGGGCTATGCTGACTTCATTAGTAAAAGTTAAGAGGCACTACATGCAGGTCGTCGATGCACCAACCGTTTCGTTAAATCACTCAACGTTTACACAAAACGATTATAGAATTTTTGCACGCTTTCTCAATTACATGTCAGGGGAATACGGGTCCGAGAATATCTTCGATGAGCATCCTTTCTTGAGTGCATTATCTGATATTTTGAGTTTGGGAGAAGATATGGATTTTAGCATTGTGGACAATGGGTTATGGGAGGAAAGTTCGAATTCGTCTTTTGCTACTTCCAATAGCTTTGAGAGTGTTGATAGTTTTTGGTCGGTCTCGACTACTAGCGATACAGGCTATGATACGTGGAACACAGCTGCAGATTCAGACTTGAGTCAGTAACTAATTCACGTTTACTTATTAGATTACTACAGACATGGAATGGAAGCTTTTACCAGAACAGACGATTCTTGTCAGAAAAGGATCAGCTAATGTTGTTTTGTTTAATTTTGCAACTTCAGAGACACCAAATATTATTGTTGATGCATGTGTGCAGTATATGTTAGCTCGTGCTGATGACTATAATCTTGCAAAAGCTCTTGATGACATTTTGAGCTTGTTTCATTTTGAGCAACCTTTCCGTCACTGGAGACGTCAAAATCTGCATGTGCCGTCTGCCGGACCAATAAGTCTCAAAACTGGCACAGGTTTAATTAATTACACTGCAGATGAAATACCCAATTTATTGTTCAACTTGAGTTCAATTTATAAAAAGGCTCGCCTTGATTGCTATGAATTAGCATCTTCTGTACATATGATAATCCGTATATATAAGAACACGAACGAGATTTTTGTGTTGTAATAGCTTTGGTTGTTTCATATAAGAAAATCATGCCAGTTCTGAAAAGGGAAAAAACACACTGATTTATACAAGCATACATTTTTCAATATAATTTAATTTTGTCTGCTATGCTTACCTGATGAACAACATGTCCATCAGTTCTCCTTATAATTTCTCGAATCTTTTTATGGACAAAATGATTGAGCGAATCCATGTTGTTCAAGTACGGACACGACGGAGAAAACAGTGCATGTTCCCGCATTGGCACATCCTCTTGGTCCCACTTGTAAATTCCAATTCGGCAGGAAAAGCAAAAGGTAAGGTCTTGGCTGCCAGAATAATAAAGACCTGCATGGGCACAGTCAACAATGCTGATGAATGCAGGGAAAGCAGATGCATGTTTGAACGATTTGAGTCGGTTCATTTCTTCTTAGTAACTGTGCAGGTGGGTGTTACTTGGAGCAATTAGCGATTCGGGGAATTCTCTGATTTGATAGGTGTGGAGGGCCCTTGAAGCGCATTCACTACTTCTTGCTGGAACTGGTCGGGGTACACTTGCGACAAACTTTGGCTCGGAAGCGGTTCAGAAGTGTTCACGAGTTCTTTCGGAATTGCATATTCCAGGTCGGACAACCATGTCTTGCAGAGGTAGTTGGCAAGTATCGGGCATGTTCAGCTGCTAGCGCTATATCTGTTTCGTCGAAAGACGCAAATGCAATGTCCGAATTCAACGCTGTTGGCACTGGTATCCCCAATTCAATCAACTTTTGCCACAAGATACGCTTTGCAACAAGTGGCGGTAGGTGCCTCCAGGTGACTGGGGTAGGAGCAACTCCCGGGCCAGGAACATTTGTCCACGTGAGTCCAGTAGCCCTATTGCCAATGTTAGTGATGGGATAATTGGCTTTGATCAACTTGCTGCAATCCTTTCCGTCTCGATCATTACGTGATTCCAATTGCTGAACGCTGAAGGGAGTCGGCCAAGGATAAATAATGCCACACTTGAAACACTTGATAACCTTTGCCTCGGATACAAACTTGAATCCACACTTTGCTGCATGTCGCTCGTCTTGGAAGCACAAGTTTATGTAACTTTTAAATGAAAAAAGTCTTACAGATTCATACTGATCTGGTTGTCCAACCGGGCGAATTTCAGAAAATTTTCGACCCATTCTCACAGAGGTCACAAATGCGACTCAACTACTTCTCATTTTCCAAACTTGATTTAACAGGTTTTCATCATTTACACCCCGTCCCACCCCGACCTCACTGCTTCTCTTCACAGGTGACCTTCCAGCAATGTATATATACAGGCATCTCTTTGCTCTTCCAACAGCTTTCTCTTCAACATTTTATCCGACCTTTCCTCACTCACTTTCACATTTTCTCTCAACAGTCATCTTCACACACTCTTCAGGTTTTACTCCCCACGTCTCTCACACTAGCCCCACCACCCCCCGTTATCTGGTTGCTGCGAAAAGTCTGACGTTGTGTCGCTTACGGTCTTGAATTCCAGGCTTTTTCACAGTCCTCGATTTTGACACCCCGTCTGATTATATCCCTGATGGCAAACATCCTGTCGACTCGGATGACACCGAGCCCTCCCTGCTGGTGCAGCTTTCATATTCCGTTGGCATATCAGCCGCCAAGACATTTCCTTCCTGGTATTGACGAGACGCAAGAGCCATATTTTCGCCAGTTCCTTGATTTTGGTTACCATCAAGTGGCCTTGGAGAAGAAGACGACTTGGAACTTTTTTTGAGGCCAGGCTCGGTTACGAGATCAACAATCTCAACTTCACCATCATTTTTGTTCCCGGCATTTTGACCCTGCAAATCAAAAATACATGAACATTTTTTCAGCTGTTGAAGCATTGAATTCAAAAGATGGGAAAGCAACAATTTACAAACCATCTTTTTATTTGGAGAAAAGGACCGTTGATCAGATTCAGTCAGCTCATCTTCCCCCAGCAGTTGGCCATGGGATCGATGAATCAGTTCAGTCTCTTCGGAATTGCGCATTTCTTCCTGTGCATTATAAAAGATATCCAGTTTAGTCATGCCCATTTTTAAACCCTAGAATCAAATTTCCTCCTCACCATTACAATTTCCTGGGAGCTCAAGTAATCTGCTGCTGATGCAGCTGCTGCCAAAGATGATAACGAATCCTAAAAAATATAATAAATTATCACCAAGTCCACTAATACTGAAATTTGATACTTTTTATCTCACCATTTCAGAAGCGTAGTTTCGAAATGCGTCGAATCAACACGTATAGCTGGAACGAAGATGCTGGAAGTGCTCGGAGGTTTCGAGGTTGAAGCACAGTTGAGGAATAGATGCCATGTCAGCGCTTTCGCACCCATGTTATACGCATTTCTTAATTATGCATAGCAACTTTTCTTTGGTATGGACTGGATCTTGCCAGTACGTATTGGACAGTTGAACGGAAAGGATTAAGTTTAAACCGGTTAAAGTTCTAAAAAGTTCCACTAATTGATCAAAGGAATCCATTACAATGCAGGTGAGTGGGTAATTAATTCATTGTCATTCGTTTGTCGAATATTAAAATCGATGATGATTTCTCCAGAAGCGGGGGTCCTGTTTTCAAAACACCTTAATTACTGTTTAATTGCTCTTGAATAAATTACAGGTATATAAGGGAGCGGTGGCAGCCGTCTTCGTCTTTGCAGCAATGACGGCAGCCGCCTCCGCAGCAGCGCTTCGACATGGCAGCAGCTATGAGCCAGGACTTGAACCAACCCGATCCGCTGAGCCAACCGCTGCCCAGGGAGTCCTACATCCTGAACAAGTATATGAAGCCTTGGGGCCTCGAGATAACGCAAAAGACTTGCCTGGAACTGGCGGCTATGACCAAGGACATCCGTCTCCAGGACGCTCCTCAGTGGTTGAGCTTCGCAGTGGAAATCGTGCAAGCGACGGACTTCAATCCAGTTACCTACCACGACCGGACGGTGGAGCTCAAGAAGACGCTCATGGCACTGGAGGACGGACAGGAAGTACCAGATCTCGTCCGGAAGCTGTGTCCATTTACTATTCCGAACCCGGACGCTTTCAGCGTAGGGAGGCGACCCCTGATGGGCAACCCGCTGTTCAGGTTAGTGACGGCCGCCCTCTTGCTACAGAATGGAAAGGACTCGTCAAGCAACAGAACGACGAGGTCATGAGGACGACGAAGCTGCCACCACCACAGTAAGTGCTTGTGAAGCCACCTGGGACTGTGAAACTTGCATTGTGAACGGTTGCGAATACCTGATTGGACTACCCACGTCAACACTTTTACGACTCTGTATCGGAAAGTTCGAAGAGAGGCCACCGGGGCTAGTGGTCGGCCTAAAATTTCCTCCTCTCGATTGTACTTCAGGACTCCCAATCTGGAAGACCTACCATAATGGCATATTTAACTGGTCTTACGATGAGACAAACAACCCGAAACCCAGTAAGTTTTGAACTTTCTCCTTCTTTTCACTTTACTTTCACTCTAATCTGTTTCAGGTCTTATAGTTTCATGTTTTGTGAATTTAGTTTCAATTTTGCATTTTGTTTCAGCCAATGAAGCCATCAATGGGTCCGGAAGTCTCGAACAGCCCGAGGTCACCGAAGAAGCGTCCGGAACCATCCAAGGGCCAGGAGGTCTTGAAGAACCCGAGGTCACCGAAGAAGCGCCTGGAACCATCCAAGGGTCAGGAGGTCTTGAAGAACCCGAGGTCACCGAAGAAGCGCCCGGAACCATCCAAGGGCGCGGCGGCCCTGAAGCACCGGAAGGACCTACCGAACAGCTAATGGAGCGCTTTGCCCCATTCATCCTAATGGGATTGATTGGTAAATACGTCATGAACTTGGATTGAACAGGTGCTATATCGGATGAATACTAATTTCTTGTCTTCTTTTCATTTACAGTCGCGTACTTGCTGGGGGCCGCTCTGAATGAACTCTGCTGCCATCCGGCCCCCTACAAGCGCGTCGAAGAGCGGATGGAGCTCCAGGTCATGGAGTAGTGGGGACGAGACCGTGTTGGTGGTTAATTTCGTTAAAAGTTAATTAACATGGCATTCTATACTATCGGAAAAACTATATAGCTAGGTTAGTTCGAATTCTCCCACTTGGAATCATTGAGGTGATTTACTTTTGTCAGCCTAAGAGTTATCTACACTGTATCTAACATCCGTTTACGAATCAATAAAGCATTAAAAAATCAGATGAGTCTTTTACTACATGCATTAGCATCAGCCTATCGATTAGCTCCTCCCCTTTAGGGTTACCCGGGTCACATTTCTACGGGTAATAAGTCATTAGACACTACTGTCAAGACGTTATTCCGAAGATGAAGTCGTACGCTAAGAAACATTTAAAAACAGACGGCTTGTGTTTCCCGATGAAATTGAACGACGTGCATCAGTTTGTGGCAATGAACCCAGAGGTCAGTGAATGCCTTCAATCTTTCGAGAACTTTACAACTTGTGTTCTTAGCTTATGTGCTTTTTCCTATTACAGATCGGTGTCAATGTTTTCATTTACAAGTTTTCATGGGGACCTGACGATGTAACAGAGTCCAACGTGGACTTGCGTCCAGCATTCGTATGTGAGGAGAAACGCCGGTATAATATCAATTTGCTATTGCTTTGGAACCGCTTTACCGACCAGCTCCACTACACGCTTTTACGGTTCACTGAAGACTGCCCCAGTGAAGGCATTTCTAGAATCCTGGGTGCAACAGGGAAGAGTCGCAAACACGTTTGCACGAGCTGTCTACAGTTGTTTTCTTCAAAGCAGCTGTGGAATTCTCATCGCGAATTTTGTGCCGCCCTCGGCCTCGTTCGGACGACATACCCCAAAGATGAACAGTTCGTATATGACCGGTGGGACTACAGCATGAAACACCCGTTGATTGTTTATTTCGATTTCGAATCCTGCCTGATTCCTACTCAAGAAGCTAATGAGTCAATGTGCCCATCCGGGCCCACCCGTTGCAATGATGCGTTTTGCCAGCAGCACAAGTCAATGGAGAAAACCCACAAGCACGTACCGGCTGCCTTCGCTTATGTGATAATTGATTACAAAGGGGACACCCTCGTATCTCGTGCTTATCAAGGTGCAGATGCATGCACGGAACTCATCACGTCGCTCCTTTACGACACCTACCCCTTGTTCCGACGCCTTGATACGATAAAACCACTCATCTTGACACCAAGTGACATTGAGAAACGAAAGACGGTCACATGCTGTGTCATCTGTAAACGCAAAATCCGAGACGATTTCGAGCGCAGCGAACTGGTTTATCACCACTGCCATTACAGCGGTAAGACTACCTTAACAGGTTCCCAAGTTTAATGTTATGTTTATCAAAATATTTTTTTAAGGCCACTTCTATGGATACGCGCATAATGAGTGTAATTTAAAAGCACGGTTACCAAAAAAAATCCCAGTGCTGGGTCATGGAATTGGACATTACGATTTGAAACATATACTTCAAGAGATGGATCACTGGGCTATCAAATCTGCTTCGGGTATCAGCCTGTGACGCTCCTTCTACCCTAATTGATGCTTTTCCTACCTGAATCAACAACTATGATGCCAAAGGAAACTTCAATTA
>JAQGBJ010004115.1:0-10944 GCA_034698345.1 Sphaeridia pumilis | reverse complement strand
TACTCATCGTATTCGATCTCTTGATCAGTCGGAATTAATTTACCCTTCTCGCCTTTGTATACCAACTGATGATATTTTTCTTCTTTTGATACAATGAATGCCAGATTTGTACTTTTGTCAAAGTCACATGACTGACGCCTCTCGCTCGGTTTGTAAATGTAATCCAGCCAGACAGGATGTTTTCGGAAACTCTTACAAAAATTTACAATTTCCTGTTTTCTTGATTCATCGCAGCCGCCATCGCCGTCCTTGCAGTTCACACCTTTCCGACTCTCATTCTTCAAAAGTATCAAAAGTATATAAGCCTGTGTCTGGCTGTCTCGAACGGACCTGCGTCTTTTGTAACACCATAAAATCTGCTTATACACAGTGCTTGCAGCAGTTACAGTATCTGAATTGGAGCCTGTCAAGAATTCTACCTTCCATGACGACATCATTATTCCGAGCGCTCAACTATGCATGCAATCCATCCAGGAATCTGGTAATCCAGAATCAAGATTCAACATTTTGAAGTATTAAAATTATAGGGATTTTGTAGAATTCCCTATGCATCCTCTTGGGAAAGCTTTTGGAACCAGGTGCCACAGTGCCAGCAACACGACGCAATCTCGTCTGCTCATTACATAATAAGCTGTGACTGTGGGCCATAGAATCAGGATTTCGGAAGCGATAACATCGTTGTAATACTTAAAATACCGCATGATTCATTCATTCACCACCCATCCCATCCCATGCATTTACTACAAGAGCAAGTTGCCTTCATTCATTCTGTGAGGCTTGTACTTTACTATATCACGCTGTCGCTCCCATCCTGTAACATTATGCTGCTCCACTTGACTTCCGGTCTATTTTGGCAAAACTCCACGCTCCACGCCGCAGCTACACGCTTCAGGTTTCTGATTCACAACAACTTTTCCCTTGCAGCCATTGCAGCGTCATTCATGAGGAGGCGCGAGGAGCGCCATCTTGATGAATTGGGCCGAGGTTCGAATGGAGTTTGAATTTGTGTTTTTGCTATAAATTCAAGGTAAGCTTCAGCTAAACTATGTTGGGAAAGTTGGTTATTCAAGAACAAGATAGCAGCGTCTTTATGATCGTTAAAAACTGCTGAGACATAAACTAAACGACAGCAGAGTAACGGCAACGACAGTAAAAGCGTATGACAAACCGGTAGGCGGTGGTCCGAAACAAATACCGAATTTACCCCAACCCACCTCAAGGAAGCAGCTTTGGCCGAGTGGTTAAGGCGTTGGACTGCTAATCCAATGGGCTCTGCCCGCGCAGGTTCGAATCCTGCAGGCTGCGAATATTTTTGCTCTTTCTCTTGATGTCAGTGTTGGTGCTAGAGAACTAGAGACACGCTATTAGTGAACGTAGAACGTGTCTCTAGAAGACAGTTGGTTCTATGTTCTAGCCATGAGCGTTATCCTAGAATTTTCTCTTGAACAGCAGCTATCCAGTAAAATGTCAACAAAGTTTGTTGGAATTAAACTTAAGAACTTTTAAGCTTTTATGTAGTTGAGAAAAACCTTGACTCATCGGGCATTTAGCAATAAGTGTGCAGAAATGTTCAACGACATTCTCTTGAAATGCTTCTGACTGTAATTGGTAATAGGTGAACATCAGCAAATATAAATCATTGCTGACCCCAGACGAAGATGTTCAACGAATTCTAAAAGTTGACCTTGGGAAGTAGCAATTTAGCCATTAAATTCTCTAGCTACTGTAGCTTATGACTTTGAACTTCTGCCGGATTGTCGGATGATAGATCAACCGTATAAAGCTTATTAGCTTTTTTTGATGGCTTGTATTCACTTCCATCTTTTGATTTACTGAAACTAAACTGTTAGTAAATTGATCAAAGGTTTTGGAAGTCTTACCGTCAACGTAACTTCAAGTACAGTTTTCTCCGTGGACGGCTTGTCTGGAAACAAAACAAGCAAAAGTTATAGAATGTTTGACAGAAGGTATTCACTTTGAAACAGACAGAATGTGTCTGAATTTCAGAATTTCTTAAATTTTCATGCAACTGTTGCTCAGATTCAAAATCAACCAGTCCTACTTCCTAAGTAATCTTGTACTTCTTGTAATTTGTAAAATCGTCAAGTCAAGCTGCACTTAATCCGTCTAGATTTACGAATTCATCGCTGGAATTCGCTGGAACGCTGGCCGATACATGGTGAATCTAAGTCTAAGGAAGATTACACAGAATAACAAACACTTGAATCAATAAAATCAACTAACCGTCATTCCCATTAACGGTAGCAGCTGACGAGCATCACATTTTTTAAATTCTGTCCTGATTACAACTCCAGAAGCGTTGCCATTCAACAAAACAGCTGATCAGCTACCAGTCACTTCAACTTCCTGAAGCACAACGAAATCCTTTTTCAAACCATTCAATCATGTACGTAGTAAACTTTGCACAAAAAAAGGAAATAGCTTGGAACTTTGACACCAGGTTCTGGAAAACCCCTGAACTTTGATAAACTGTTGTGATCTGAAGAGTGATGTCAGGAAGATTCGCTATCAAACCGAGATTAATTTACTCTGGTCTATAAAACACCCCATGAGTCACTGATTGATTGCTAAATCTACGTAAATATTGATCGATCCGAACCAGTAATAAAAACACCGACAATTTCTTCCAAAGCCGCTCAACGTCTTTTACACGTTAATCACAATTTGGAAATCGTCATGTCCACAATGTACCGATGGAATGTGTGTCACGCATTCTGCTTGAATTAATCATCGAATCCAATTATTCATCAACCCTTTCATTTAAACACACATGTGCATCAAGTTGCACTTTTTAAGGTTGCACAACTGTAAACAAATGAAGCGAAATTCCGTGACCGACGACGCATGATAGGGTGGAAGTTAGCCGGGGATGAAATCTGTCTGGTTTGTTTTGATGTGCTAAAAGTTTTGAAATCAAGTGACGTGTGTGCATTGCTATTGCTTCGAGTATTTTTTGCTCTAATTAATTAATTAACTTTGTATTTACTTCTATTAAGGAAGGTAAATTAATGCGGGTTGTATTTTCCTGATCGGAACGGTTTGGAACTATTGAATTGACATTTACTGTTGCCTTTTGCAGATGGAACCGATACTAACCGAAGTTGACCCTGCAGAAGCAACCAAAAAGAGAAATACAGACGACTCCGACGAAGAAGACGACGAAGTTATGGATAACGAAGTTCCATTCACTAAACGGATGCGTGAAGCTACGAAAACTATTCATAGTTTGAGCGATAAGTTAATAAATGCCAAGCTCGCAGTCGGTAATTTTACAGAAATTGTTAAGATTTTAAACAGTGGACCTGACTTTGGCTATATGTAAAATTAATTAAACCTTTGATTTTAGGAATGACAGACGACCGAGTATGGGCGGAAGGTCTTCTAATCTTCTATGAAGTATTTGCATTCCTTGAAGACGCCATCGACAACATGAAACGTCGCAACGAGTATTTTGAGCGGTTCCGCAAGGTTCTCGAGGGAGTGAACCGGAAAGAAGCCTTTGAAAAAGACTTGATGTACTATTACGGCGAGAATTGGAGAATGACATGCTACAGACTTCGACCAGAGCTGGCGGAATATTTGCAGCACCTGAAGATTCTGCAAAACCGGGAACCACTTCGACTACTGGCCTATATTTACCACATGTACATGGGTCTTCTGTCGGGGGGTCAGATACTCAAGCGGAAGCGTGATATTCGGAAGAAGATTGCTTCGACAGTTTTAGGATACGTAGTACCATCATGCGTAACTTCGAAATTGTGTTCAGATGATTCCTATACAGGAGGCAAGTACAAAAAGTACGGCCGTGGCAATCGTGTGACAGACTTTAGTCAGTTGGATGCTGTTGGACGTAGCATAAATGACATCAAGAAGGATATAGCTTTTACAATGAATGATATTGCGGCGGATTTATCAAAAGACGAAAGACTTTCGCTTATGGACGAAAGTACTAAAGTTTTTGAATACAATAACAAAGTTGTAGCCACTATTCAGGTATCATGGTTTGACGCGATCAGAAATGTAGTGCGTCAACCGTTGGTTGCCTTGCTTCTGTTGTTGCTCGTAGCGTATTTGTGGTATTCAGTGTTTATGGCGGTTGTTGCCTAAACCTTGCCTATATTCATAAGTGTAAGTGCAATCTTGGAAGTTCATGCTCAAAAACTAAGCAGGGCTTAATACGTTTGTTAACAGCAATGTTGTATGTTACCGGTGTAATTTTACTAGTTTTGAAGTCACGCGTAAAAGTCAAATTGCCTCAATTGTTCGAATAGTCATTAGTTAGTATCAAACTCGAAATGCATGAAGTTGATCGAATATTGTTAGCATTATAACTTGTAATTTCAGACTTGTTCGCTCGTGAAATATAAGCTTATGAAAAGATCCTTCGATTATCATGATGTCTACTCAACCATGCAAAGCCAAAGAATGTCGATCTTATGTAGGCAGTTTATTCCGAGTTTCGATACTTACACGGATTGTGAACGAATACTGTTAGTGTTACATGCACACTCTCCTTATAGCTTAAAGGACTTTAAAACGACAAATGAGACAATTTCAGTCTTCAACATGAACTTTTTGTCACTTTACCGGCACCGGTAAACAACCCACAAAACTTGAGACTAAGATAAATAGATTCAGAAATATGACATGTGCGAGGGATAAATAATTGTATACAATCACGAGGTTTGTTTGACACTACTGGTTCTGGTATCTTTGCCCACCGTAGGTCACTGGAGTCATATTCGTTCCTGTCTCAACTTTTGGCAGAACTACAGATGAAGTACTGCCTCCAAGAATGTCTAGCATGCTGAAACTTCCGGATTTTTTGGGTGGAAGTGCTGATTGATACGGTGGCATGCCTGCGCCCATCAGCTGGTATGTCGGGAGTCCTGAGACGTTTGCGGCAGTTGTTGTAGGTGCAATTGTGATGTTTGGAAGATTCAAAAGACTCGAATGAGCAGCAACATATTGAGCATGAGCGTGAGTATTCTTCAGGGAGCCTCCGTGTAACAGACCGGGAATTGGAAATGGAAGTTGCTGATTTGGTTTCTGAGAGCTTTTACTATGTCCTCCACCACTGGTATTCAAGAGCGATTTCTCTCGCAAGTCGGTAAGGGAACCTGAGGTTGCGTTTTTGTTTCCGGTGCTGGTTTGATTCTTGAATGAAAACGATACAGGAGATTGTGAAGGTGAAGCTCGCTGAGCTGGACTGGCTGCGCTTGGTTTCACTTTTTTGATCTCGATAGGACTTGACTGAGCTGATGTTGGTGGTCTGTAAGTTCCTGTAGCAGTTGAACCGGGTGGCGTGGCCAAAGTGAGGCCCATTAACTTAAGCCGCTCCTCCATGGCGTTCTTTTTCGGCTTTTCTTTGGCCTTCGGTACGTTCAAATGCTGACCAAGGCCACCAGGAACCATCGCTTTAGCTGGCTTTACTTGTTTAGGTTTCATCACATGAACAGGTGCACTACCGGTAATCGCAGCATCAACTTGGTGTTTCTTGTTTTTCTGCTTGTTCATCGACTGGGCTTGTTGCCCCTCCATAAACTTTGCAAAAGTCTCCAAATCTCCTGCACCTGTTAGAGGCATTAAAGGCGGCGTTTTATTCTTCGGCTTCGGTCCTCTCTTCTTGGGTTCCGGTTTCACCATAGCCATTGAAGGCGTAGATCCTTGGCTTCCAGGAGACACACTTTTCTTAGGTGTAGGAACTTTCATGCTAAGTGGTGTAGGATGATTACTTCCAGAAAATGATGGTGAAGGATCAGTCTTTTTCAGCAACTTCGGTCCCGGTGTCACCGCAGCACTTGTAGGCGTAATTATAAGCTCACTTGAATTTTCAATCTTCTGCCTCAGCTCTTTATGCTCATCAAGTTTCTTCCTATGTTCTTCAGTCAAGTTCTTCGTTTTCAACTTCTTGGGAGGTTGGTTAGGTAGAGATTTGCTGAAATTTACAGCTGTTGGCTCTTTTTCCGTCTCTTTTTCTTCATCTGAACTGCTGCTCGAGCTACTACTGGAAGATCCACTGGAGCTACTCGATGAAGAGCTGCTGGACGAACTACTTTCATCGTCTGAAGACGGTACTGTCATTACTTCAGGCTTGCGCTCTGAAAGTTTAGGCTTTACTTCTACCACTCCAGTCCCTGAACTGCTTGTAGCCCCAGCAGGTTTCCTCTTGACTATTGTTATGGTACCATCCGGGTTTTTCACGATCGTGTTGGCCTTCTTCGGTTTCGACAACCCATTCCTCGCCATGGCAATTTTCCGAACAAGCGCCATCTTCTTAGCACCAGTTTTTGCCGACGCTTTTGCCATAACAGTCGTACTATCAGCTCGCTTCTTCTTCTTTTGTACCACAGAAGCATCCTTAACCTTCCCTTCTCTCGGCTCACTCTCATCCCACGTAACTGGAACTTCTTCAAAATCCAACGACCCTTGGTTGACATAGAACCCTCCTCTCGCAGTCTCCAATTCAGCAGGCATTACTTCATCGTACATCTCACTGTTATCTATGAACGAGTCATTTTCATCGTATCCAGCGCCTTTATCAACATAGTCGTCAATCATCCTACTTCGCTTCTTGTGCTTTTTCGTGTCGTCTCCATACTTGGCTTCATATCGGGCTGCCATCGCCTTCAGATCGTCTTCATCATCAGACACAAAGGGGTTCAGTATCGATTGTCCTGCTCAAAACATCACATATGTACTTTACATACACACTTTGTCGGACTTTGTCATTAAAGTTTCTACGTTATCCATAGTCATACCCGCTTCCGATTTGGCTTTGGCTTCCTTAGCCTTCCTTTCAGCTACCAACTCTTTCAAGGAAATTTCCGGGTACTTTTCATCCGTAGACGGGAACAGTGGTACATCAAACCAATACGATTTGTCATCCTTCTTTTCACTTTTAGCAGAGCTTCCAGCCCCAATTCCTGCGGCATCAGCCGACATCAAGTTTCGTTTCATTCCAGCCATTTCTTAATCTAAATTCCTCTGCAACCAAACCAAAAAACTATTTTATCATCACCCTCTTCATTACTTACGAAATCAATGATAGAAAATCACCTTCCGCTTAGTACACGCCGTAAGATCCCTCTCATTAGAGCAATCCCCAGTTTTCCAAGTTTCTGCCAATTCGTCACTTCATCTTGTTTCGAACCTAAAATCACAACCATTCGTAAAACTAACATACAACACACAATCAACTCCCAAATCACAAAATCCATTTGTTGTTTACCTTGTCGTCCAAGCTGAGATTCGGTAACTTGCCGAAGTTGTTGAAAGTTCCCAAAACTTTGCTTCTTTAACTTCAACTTGCTTGAATTGAGTCACACTTTTTTCAATAGCCTTTTTATAACCAATTGTTCGGCGTCAGACTTCAATCAAATCAATAAAGCCGCTGTAATTCTTCCCAATCTGCAATCAGTCAATCAACTCACATACTCTCATACCCAAGAGCCATCAAGAAACCCAATTCAAAACACACACATTCATCCGGCATTGACTGTGTGCTGCGATGCACCTCAGTCAGATTCAGATGCCTCAACACCTTTCACATTATGCACAATGTCGCATCAATTTCCTCCTCTTCTTGCGCAACTTCAAATATTTCACATTCGCGCTAAAACTCGTCTTTAACGGACTTGCAATTCTATGACTTTCTCTTGTCTTTTTAGTCTTTCGTTAAGTGCCCACAAGTTTCCCAATAAACAAACCACTGTTTTATCACGAGTTAAAACTTGTAAATTATTGTAGCGTTAATTATCTAATTAATATACAACCAATTGAATGAGTATTTTTGCAAAATCAACAGTATTCTCGCTGCCCCTTTGTTCCAGACGTCTTTGCTTTTATTATAACCCTGGCATGTAAACAAAACATTTTACAAACGGCTCCAGCAACACTCGCCTCTCTCCAGTTGACATTCCAGGATTTTAATCTTCCCGCCTCACGTATCTCCGCATTCGCATCTTCACGAATCTGCCGGAAGATGTACTTGGTGTAGTTCCAGGAGCGGAATCGAGGGGCTCCAGCCGCGATCAAATTCGCTTGGTCCATATATGAAATACATGAGCTGGATTCCTGACCTGCCCCAACTCCCCATGAATTCTTCTTTTTATTTATAATATCTTTAAAGCTGATAACATTTACTTTACACATTTAGCTTGCTTGCGGTCCCTCAGCAATGATTGACGTATTCGATTAATTTCAATCACGCCTTCACCTCACCTGTCAAGAAAAAATTCGCAATCTACTATAATAGCTGATGCCGTGTTTGAACGACTGATTACGCCGGCGGTAATGATACACGTGTACACGAATTTAATAAACTATTTCGCCATTTTTATCTCATATCTCAAAGTGTTCCTGTTCCTCCGCAAATGTATTTCAAATTTCAATCGACTCTTTTGCAATATTTACTAGAGTGGAAACTTGGAAACCCATTAGCTGAATTGCTGCGAAAGTAGCGGTTACGCTTTATTCGTTTCGATCTGCGATTTTTCCATTTTCTGTTTTATCGACAATAATGCTTCTTCTTGCTCAATGCAGAATTTTTAAAAGTTCATTTTTTCTATCCCATTCCGCCATTTTAGCAGCAATCTCTTCCACCTCCTCTGCTCCTGCCAATGCCAAACATCATTAATCATCATCAGGTTCATCATTCCATGTTTACCACATTGACAGCCGTCTGCAACAGCCCGATAAAGCCACACAAGAAGAGCTATTACTATTTCTTCTAAAAGAGCTTAAATTTTAATGTTTCCATGTAGTCTATACCAGACCCATTTGGACCTTCACAACCTTATAGGGTTTTTCAAATAGTATCTCTGCAACCCAGCCAATATTTTCGTTTACATAATACTTTCTTGGTGGATTTGTGAGAGGTGAAAGTTTATGCGGTTTTTTTGGAAGCTTGTAAACACTACGAAATACATAATTATATACGAAACTGATTGAAAGTGACTGGTTTAGGTGTAGAATTTTGTCTTGGAGTTTAATAGAGCTGACGTGTGTCAAGTAACATGTAATTTTTGTATCTAGTTGATCTTGTTTGTCTATTGGGGTTTGTCATCAAATTTCTTCTCTCATTAGCTGACACAGAAGGTTTAGGCTCCAATGGAGCTGAATCTACTTCCGGCTAACTTTGCTCTTTATAATTTCTGCGAAACGGAGAATCGAGATAAAGCTTTGTTTGCATTTGGTTTTAGCTTCTTTGAAGCGGAGGTGAGTATCGGGTTGCCAATTTGTCAATTACAAGGCTGATTACGCTATTCACTTCTGTAGAAATAATCAAGAGCGCGAGGGTAAAAAACTTTTTCAGTTGTAAAATAAATATTCTTTTATTTCTTCAACAATCATGCTGTTCCACAGGCTGCTTTTACTCAACAATATAATATAAACATCAATTTAACAATCCACCTAAACATATTTATGTACACCATTTTACAGTATCGCTAGAATAATTGTATGGTAAGCTCGAAAAAGGGTTCGGACAATCCTATATATAAATTAACACAGACTCTCAACAATAGCACCAACCATTAGCGCAGATATAGCGGACATTTTAAAAGTTTAAAACACATAAAACTTGATGGCAACTCAGAATTTTTAGCAAAAGCTTGACCTAGTACTAGCATTATTCCAGGTGACACTCACAAGCGCCCTCTGCTGCTGCCCATTGGTTCCGTTTGCAGCCTCGCCCCCGTAGCGCTTAATACTGCTTGTGTTGTTGTGGTGATTGTGACCCCGGAGCGCCGCGCTTCCTCTCATCGACGACGGATGATTGTAAAAGGAGCGCGTGGAACTATTGGACGTCTGCGTGACGAGGACTCGGCCTGGAGCGCCAACAGGTCCTCGCGCTGAAGCGCAGCGCCTGTGACCGTTTGCCGCGAGCAAGTCATCAGCGTGAGTGGACATTGTCGACCTGTAGACGGATTCGCGGGAGTAGTAGCTTGCACGTGTGTCCTGCAATCAAGAAAAAATTGATTAGATTCCAGGTTCAAGAGCGGGCTTTTGACATCGGCGTGCCCCTGGCAACTTGACACGCGCTTCGGCCCACGCGCTTTTGCTGCTTGTATTGCCCCTCAGTGCTCTTATTTGAGCCTGTCGTTTGCCCAATCACGGTAACTGTCAATTGTAAATCATTTCCCGGAATAAGCCTTTAGAAGGTCTAGAAATAGGAAAGATTTTTCCTTCTTCCGCACCTTTTGACACTTGTCGGCACGACGCTCCAATTCCACAAGCACAAGGTAATTCGAGAACGTGAGTGCAGGGAAAGGTGATATATTTGTGCGGTGGGTCACGAAGTATATAATATTCAACAGCGTTCATGGTTTAATCGATACATTTTGTAACATAATGAGATCATTACATCTGTTACACGTGTCAAGGAGGAAGACGCTTCAACACCTTCTTATAGACTGCAGGCACAAAAAGATGTGACCCTGACGCACACCGCGCTGTCGAACGGTGTTTCGCCCGTATGAGCCGGTTGATTCAGTCAACCGGAGAAGTCGCGTGTACTAATACGTTTCTTCTGGAACAAGACATTGCCAAAACATTTTCCCATGATAATTTCAAGTGAGCTGACAAGTTTGCAAGGATATCTAATGTAATGTTTGAACATTTGATTTACTCCACGTGCCTTTCATCATGTCGCAGCAGGTTTCTTCCGAAATGGGCCAAAGTCTAACAAGCTGATAGACAGCTAATTATCGCGTCTATAGTGTTCTATAAATCTTTAGTCTAGCGTATTGACACGCTTGAGCAATTACAAGTTTGTGACACTTCTCCAGCCCTCATCATTCATTTCCTGGAATGTGAAATTCCACGTAAAGAATCACCACTCCCCTCGAGTCGCTCGTTTTGACACTCGAGCGTCTGAACCAAGAGTTCAGGTCGACCAAGCTCCAGATCAAGGTTAATTTG
>JAQGBJ010004114.1:0-10945 GCA_034698345.1 Sphaeridia pumilis | reverse complement strand
TGCTACTGACAAAATCTGAACTGTCTGTTCGGGGTCCATCATCGTTGCCTTGACCACTACTACAAACTACTACTACTACTACTGACCGTGTATTCGGGTGCCACACTAACTGTGTTACTCCGCAACACAGTTTGTAAGTGATTCAATGAAATCTAGTTGTCTGTCTGCTAGTGTTATTATTGTCATCACATTTATATAGTCCATTAATAGCGTTTTCAATCAGTAGTCGCATGACCCGCGTTGTATGCTCGTTTTGGTGTTGTATATAGCGTTTGCGGAAACTAATTGATAGCATAGTCTTTTGGCAATTAACTTGAGTGAATACACAAGTTTCATTTATAGACTTGGTATGTAAGTGAATGATGGATGATACAATTTAGCTTGACGGAGAAACCATGAGTGGCTTCAAAGATACTTTAAATATTGCCTTTGGAATTGAAGTCAGAAGAATATGCTGTGTTGACGTCTTTCAATTAAGAAATTGGGGTTTTTAGAAGCCAAATATGTCATGTCATGTGAGATTGTTTAATTGCAAAACCTTGTTTGGTTTCTATGAAGTTTAGTTTTGTGACTGCCGTTGATTATTCAATGTGGCTGCAACGATGATTGGTCCATGTTGCTTTTGCTTGTTCGCTTGAGAATGTATGTAGTTTCAAAAAAATTCTCTTATTGGAACTTTGTTGTTGGAAGAGGCTATTTCTTGTAATGCAGCTTAGGATTTCAAAAAAGTTCCATGTTGTTCAGCTGTCAGCTTTTGTCCTTGAAATTTTTGAAGTTCCGCTACTATTTTTCAAAGAAAGTTTTCAGCGTAAAGAAAATACAACCGGAACGGTGAAACCCAAAACTTTGTGTAGCAAGATACAACATTGATTTTAGCAAATGCGCTAAACAAGTTGTTTGTACATAATGTACGCTTGCAAAGAAAAGTAATTTCCAGCCGAAACTTATTATATGTACATTCAAAACTTTCAAGAAGTTTTAGATATTCACTCTACTCCCTTAGCGTAAAATCAATTGGAAGAAGAAACAAAAACTTTGAGCAATTTTCAAAGCTTGCTCAGGTTCATATTCGGTTTAAGTACCCTTTGCAAAGCCATTATCCTTGACCTTTGAACTATAAAACTGGATGCAGAAACTGTTGCATCTGCCTTTTGTATTCATAAACGTAAATTAACATTCCGGAAATGTGTCATAAACTAGGAAACAAGAAGCATAAATCCCTAGAACTTTTACCCTTTTCAACAGCAACAATGTTAATAATAATTCAACCCCTGCAGAATTTATGGCAACATTTGTACAACAATTAGCGACACATTTTCGCTCCTTTTTGACAGGTCGAATATTTATTGCAAAACTGGTGCTTCCTCTTATAATTTTCGGGCTTCTCCTTACGAACTGCAGAGATTTTCATATAAACCTGTATAGTCAAGGCTTGCAAAGCTTACACTTTTGTTTTAATAGCAAGTACAAAGTGTAAGGTTGTCGCCAGAGAATGTGTAATGTTGATTTATGTACACGTACCAGCTTTTATAACGTTTAAAATTTGCTTTACTGTTTCTGCAAGCTTGACCAATGTACGCATGCTTTCTCGTTTCCGCTTTGACTGTTTTGACAGGGTGTTTTATTTATAAACATCAAATCTAGTACAAACTACTGAAACACCCTGTACAGCTAACGCCATGGCTTGCCTTTCAACAGGAACCTTTGATTCTTGAAACACGAACAACAACAATTACAGGGTGACATTTTGCTGCCGTTTCTGTCGACAGCACCGTCCTTGCTCACCCTGTAATTTGGTCTAATTCAATTTCGCAATTTTCTAACGTGTGTTTATTATGCATGGACTCACAGGGCGCGGGTTGTACTGCTCTCCTCGTAGCTGTAGTCTCAAGAAAGCTGGAACTGACAAGAGCAGAAAAACACGTGCATAACTTTATGATGGATACGCAATTAACAAAAAGGGTAATTTTCCATTTATTCCTTCATTATTACCATTACTCATATAATCAAACCTCATTTACCCGAGTTGATAACATGTGCTTAACTTTTGTACGCCAACCGGGCGTTGTGAGTTGTGATGATTGCCGGTGAAATTATTTTGATTAGATACCCGATCGTGCGATCCGAAATTCGTGGATGAAAACCTGTGGCTTGAAATTAATGCGTATTTTCATAGTTTTTTAAAGTTTTACTACTCGCTGCAAAAATCTCAAAACTCAAATCTGCCGCTCCTATCTTGCGTAGAATAGTTAAAAACCAAGTTTGCTTCCAAAGGTAAATTTTTCCTGGGTACTCGTTTATGTATAAACAAAAAGTACTTGAACTCCACTTTTTCCACTACGTCTCAAGGGGTTTCAAGTAGCCTTAATGCATATTCATCGGAATAATTCGCTTCAGATAGTTTGCAAGTGGTTTCAAGAGAAAAAAATTGAGGCAAAAATTAGCTTCTGAGTCTCTATATACCTTCTATCCTTTTGTCTCTTGTTGTTCCAGTAGAAATTTATCGAACGCTGAATCCAGCGCTTGAATTCATAGTGTCTAGGACATCTGGCGCATTCAACAACAAAAAAGTATCGGGGAGACAAAAAACAGAAGGGAGAGTAAATCTTAATCGATCGGGTAATTGTGTCGAGCTTGTATGTAAGAGGGTCTGTTGTTCCAATTCGAAAAAGAAAGAAAAGTGTTGTCTGCTGTATAGTGTTTTGCCAAAGGCACACTCGCAGATATCCATGAAAGCCGAGGCACTTGAACGCTTCGTGAGGCATAAGTTGTTGTGCCGACGAGAAGTATGTCTTTGAGGGATTCCACGTGGAATTGCAACTCTATACTGTATACGTACTGGCCCAATAACATGCTTCCTCTCGGACTCCTCAACTACTTACTTTCTCCATTAGGATTTGGGCGATGGAAGTAAAACTGTCTGTGCAAAATGAGCAGAGGAGCCAACTTAATTATCTGCAGTGTTTTCACCAAACACCATAGAAAAACATGGCCTCCAGCCCTACAAGACGAGATAAAAAATAGGAACAACTAGGGAATCTTCCCGAAAGAAAAAGTTTTGCCCGAAACAAAATACATGTGTTCAAGTATATAGAGCGGCGAGTACGGATTGCCTCCAGTTACAGGCTCTAGAGGGAGAAGAAATCATGTGCCAGAACTATGTTAGGATTTAGGGCAAAATTACAAGCGTAAAAACGAAGACGCTGGAAGCAAATTTTGGGCGCTGTAGAGAAAACAAATTATCAGCAGGGGCCAGAATAGAAAATAAAAAAAGAAGGTGCAAAAATGTAATTTGACCACCAACGATTTCGGTTGAAGCTTAACGAAGGAAATGGAATACTGGGTTCAGTGTTTAACTAGCAACAGAGCATTTCAATCCTGAAACGCTTGGTTCAAGAGTCACAACATTTTTGTCAGACGCACTGATATTTCCAAAGTCACAAAGTAACCGAATCAGTATTTTGCTGTTGTGCTAGTAGCCCCTGTTTTGATCAGGTTTTGAATTACCGCCTTTAATATTGTTTTTGTTCGAACGTTTGCCATCGAATCGGACCGATAAGATTAAGCAAGTGGATCCATAAAATCGCTACTAAATCAGCAAAAACTTTTCTTTCCGGAGTCAACCATCAAATTTTTATAGCCTCCGCCCAACATTGCCCAAGGGCTTCCAAGCTATTTGTTTTGATTTACACGGGTATTCTTCTTGTGGATATTGACAGAGGTCATGGCGTTTTTGCCAGTAGAATTTCCGGGCGGCAATTTAGTATCCACTATCGCTAGGAGTTAGATTTAGATTAAGTTGCGCATCTTGCCCTTATAGGTATACTTCAAATCAGATGTACACATGTAAAAGTATAGCTTGAAAGCTTGTTCAGCTGAATTTCTACTCAAACCCCTGGAATCAAGGCTTGATTTCTAGCTCAGTCAGTAACTTGATACACTTTTGTACTCCGATTGATCATCTGATCGATAAACATCTTAAGCACACAAAACTGCAAATGTTCCTCTACAATTCTATCGTTTTCCCCAAACTTGATTTAGAAGAACCATCGATTCTTCTCTCTCGAGGCGTCCCCTTGTGCCCATAATATTATCGGCTTTCTTCTTTGCCAATTCCGCTGGAAAATTTACAAGGAATGAAATTACTACAAGTTGAATTATCTCGTGCGATTCCCAAATCCATGGCTCAACTCAAAGAACCACGCGAATTCACTCATGTTTCCAACGTCCGTATCCATCAATGTCAGTTTTTGGTGGGATTCCTTCGTGAAAAGAGTTCATGGGATAGATGGATCGTTTTCAGCAAGTGAATGGATTCTCTACCACATTACTAAAAACAAAACCTTGTCTGAAACTTGCAAGAGTCAGTATGGTGGGAGATGGCGAGATGGACGAGCTATTCATTCATCCAACCTATAGAAATTACCACCACGAAGAAGCCGTTATCAAAGTCAAAGAGCTAATACCTCCGATTGTCTATAATAGTTCAACGGATAAATGGAGGAACGTGGATTGTAACAAGAAATTATTCATACATCCATCTAGGTCAGCCCTGAAGAAAGAGAGATTTTTTTCCGTTTTTGGAAACTGCTCCCAAACCTTCTGCACATCACAGTAATAAGTTATCGTTCCGGAAATTAATGTGGTGGAGGCGGGAAAAATTTGCCAACAACGGAAAAGATTCATTTGTTACTACCGTCCTTCTATTGCCATTTTATGCCCGGAGCTATTACACGTTAGAGCGCTTTTTAGCTCTTTTACGTTATCGTCTAGACTCGACCAAGTCTACGAAAGTCTCAGACAATGGAGAGAAAAGTTGGACCCAAGAATTGCATTTGTACTTATACTTATATGATACTCCCATTTTATGTTCTGATGAAAGTAACCGATTCTAGTTTCGGTCGAGTTGTCGACCAAGTCGCCTTGATTTTGCTGATTGCGCGCTAAAACTTTTGATGGCGACAGCAAAGAATGTTGAATGGATTCTACTGATTTTTTCCACTTTCCTAAAAAGTATTTCTTTCAATGTGGAATTTGATTCTGTTAGCCGCGTCCTTGTCCTTAGATTTGTTGGAAGGAACGTGATTGAGACAGTTTTGCAAAATAAATCTCAAAAAGCTATAAGAAGGCATGTTTATATTATAGAGCTTGAGGAACTGACTCTTCGATGGAATCAGTCTCATGAATTTCATTGGGATGACTCGTTCAATCAGAGAAACACAAGCGTCTTGGCCTCGGGTCTGTACAAAAGAGACAAGTTCCAATATTTTGTCTAGCCTTGCCTTGTATTGTTGAAGACAAAAATGTTGAAAGTTCAACCTGTACAATCAGTGCAAAAATATATTCATCGCACCCACGTTCGAACTCGTGCAAAAAGTTGGCCTGAACGAGTGATCTTGAAGATGTGCTAGCAGGCCGTATTTATATTTGTAGAGAATTTTCCGCCTATTTACTCCTTCAAAGGAAATTAAATAATACATGCAAGATATGCAACATCAGCATGACTAAAACTAGTCTCATTCGTTATCAATACAATTTCCTGAGAACTATGCAAAAATATTACATCAGCGCACAGGCTCGAACTCGCGCCCAAGCAAAAAGTTGGCCTGAACGTAGTTTGTTTCGGACAATCATTGATGCGCTAGCAGACCGTGTTTTAAAAGTAAAGTGTTAAAAGCTGGTTATATGGTCTTAGAATACGCCACCATCATGGATGAGTGTAGTACTAAACGCAGTTGAAACCTCTCCTCAAACCATTGATAGATTCGACCGTATAAATAAACTGTGGAATAAAAAACTTCATTTTAAAAAAATAATATGACCTGCTAAGAAAAAACTTGTGTATTTTCACAAGCAACGTCATAGCACACATATTGTTGGCCCGCAAAAAGTTAGTTACCATACTAATGTTCGCCATAAAAATTCGCTAAGAACTTTGCAAAAATATTTCATCAGCTCGCAGGCTTGAACTCGCGCAAAAAGTTGGCCTGAACGAATTGGAACGAAAGTATGCTTCAATCATTGATGCGCTAGCAGGCCGGGTTTAGAAAGTGTAGCATTTAAGTTGCTCTTGAAGCGACACTAGTCTCAGTAGTTAGCATATATAAAACAGTTTATTCGACAAGCTTCATTCCCTGCTCAAACCACTGATAACGTCTTTGGCCTTTGAACGAGGTACCAGTTACTTTATCAAAGCAAACAGTTTTAAGAATTAATACTCATGCCCCCTATAATTTACACTTGCGTCTTTTCACGAGTGATTTACTCGTTATCAATCAGCTGTGAAAGAGCTCAAGTTCGTGGCATCTATCGCAGTTCTTCTTTCAACCATTTCTACGCAATCACGTCTCGATCAACTTGCAGATCACGTCGTCCAATCGCCTCGGTCTCCAAACTGTTATTTACTGACAAACGTATTAATGAAGCACGTGTGCCAAGTAATTCCTTGAGTAAGACAAATGAACTTTTCTTTAACTACTTCTATATACCTACCGCCACCCAATCCTGATCCTTATATTCCGATCACGTCCACTTTCATTGCCGCCTCTAGCCAGACATTCAAAAAAACCATTGCGCCCCACGTTCCGCTCTATTATCCGAAATTTTGCCGGTCAAATTTGACCTTGTAGAAAACCACGACCAGAGAAAGAAACCACAACTTGCAATTTGAAATGTCCATAACGAAAGTTCAGCTCCATTAAAATTCGTCTCCAAAATCCGCTAACGCCTCGTTCTGTATTTCCATCAATTAAACAGGGCAACGGCACAATGGCGCTGGTCGTCGCTATACTCCTGCCCAAACTCACAATGCATCCTGCGGAAAGGCGTGTTCATATCCTCATGATGGAGAAGCAATTAGACAGAAGAGTGAGATTCGATTTTAATTTTCCCGCCAAAGTTTCAGGTTCTTTTTTTCAGCTCTGGCCTCTGTAACAGGTTATATACAATCCTTGCAATGTTTTCACTCGGGTTAATGAGGAAATGTTAAACAGGAAAATAATATGTATGTAATTAAATTTTATTTCGCTTACTGATCTTGTTAATTTTACAGCTGAAAAATTCAGCAGCAAACGTTCTGCGCGAGACGTGGCTCATTTACAAACACACAAAACTCGTCAAGCGCGTCAATCCATCGCGGGTCCGCGCTCACCAGCGAAAGTTCCTCCTCGCCATTTACGCGTAAGTTTGAAATTTTTCTGAAAATATGGAACTAACTGTATATTTGAACCACCAGCAGTTCCTTCTGGGAACTGCCACTATATAAACACACCTCGTTAACAATATTTCGCGGCTATTTGCAGATTGCGTAAAGTCAAAATGGATCAAAGGAAGCTTATGGACAACTCGAGCACCATTACCGACATGGCAAAAGTAAGTTTTCAGTAGCCAACTTTCACTTACTCAAGAGCTTCCTCAGCCTGTGATTATTCCAACTTACTCCTACTTTGTTATTTGTGTTTGTTCACTAACGAGCTGGCGGGAATTTAGAGCAGCTTGAGAATACTGTCAAGACGAGGAGAAATTGCCTATTTGCTCAAGCTAGTTTGCTAAAAGCAACTTAATTAATTAGAGGACCGAAACATTTGTCTAGCCCTGGAGCGTTGTGAATTTCTCGGAAACCTAAGAAAACTTGCTACACAAATCTTCAGAAAATTTACAAAGCTCCACACAATTTTTTTCAATTTTTGTATATATGTTTCCTCAAGTGTCTACGGTCAATTCCTACTGCATTCAAAAAATTTATCTCGTCTTCGTCTCGACTGACGTACTCATTCTAAATCGGCACTTTTCGAAACGCCAATATCACCATAGCAGCAGCTTATGAACTTCCAGACAACCATTCCATATTGCGAAACGTCTCCAAAGTACCGCATGAAACAGCCACTTGTTCCTCCGTAATGCCTCTGACTATGGCGAAACATGACCATTTCATCGTAGAGATTATGACGACAGAAGCAAGCGCAGAAGTAACCATGTATCTCGTTCTAGTTTTTTGCCCATCAAGTTTGTCATTTACACAAAGTCTGATCCTGCCGCCAAACACATCCGTTTTAATAACATTCCATAATAGAAAGTTCAAAAAGCCTTCTTCTCATTTCAAACCAGGTAATAACGGACGAACATTATTCGACATACGTTCTTGCACGTACGTGTATACAAAGAGGAGAAAGTTGCGGAAATGTCGAGGAAACAGTCTTTTAAAACAGGCTCATGAATGCAAAATTTTTGCAAATCCCTCGGCTCCCTCGTCAGTAATACTTTTCATTCCGAGAAACGTGAGCTGCTAAAAATATATGCATCGCATACAATTCCAACAAGGAAAGGAATCAACTCAAGCGAAATAATTGCTCTCCTCATCACAGCCGCCATCTTGTTGCTCTGGCTTTGGAGCAGGAAAAGCTCCTTGTGTCGAAACCAGATTGCTTTCAGCTCCGTCGGAAACCTGTTAAGAGAAGCATTTTAAAAGCGGGGATTTGAAAGGAAATGCTAATAACGTGGCTATAATGCGAGAAGAAGACACGCTTTTATGGGCCCCGCTTACTCTCAACGGCTTAAGCATCGAGACCAATGGTTACACACATATATACAGCTTCGATGCTGCGCTGCGTATCCGAAATCGGATTTAGCATCCCAATCCCGCCTCTCTTATTCTGCTCTAAGCTTCCGTACAGACTCAACATAACACGCTATTGATGATGAACCAGAAGGAGGCTGTTGTGAAAAGGTCAGGGTTGAAGCCAAAAACGCTTCTTTCTTGGTTTGGTGTGTTGGAGTGAAAGCATCGACTTATTTTTGCCGTACAACAGATTCCACAAACCTCTCGCTGGAATGTGCCTAGCAACGCCCATTTCGACTCCTTTTGATCGACAGCACAGCCTTCTTTTCTTGCTGCGATGTGGGCATAGTTGGCCAGTCAATCGACTACAGAATGACTGACTGACTGACTCGCTGACTGAGTAATCTCCAAGGAATGCATTATTGTCACTTTGGCAAAAGGGCAAGATATACAAGAAAATATATATACAGCAGGAATGATGGCGTTGAGCAAAATGGCTCAACCGGGTAACAAGAATGCGGGTTTGGACTTTGGACTTTCTTTTGCAGCTCCAAGTCCCCAAAGCCGATTCAGTTTTTGGCAGCTTTAGCTCTATCCAGAAACGCAGGTCTTTGGTTAACTTCCGTTTCTTTGTACAGAAGGTGGGATTTTATGTAGTTGTTGGTGTACCAGACTCATAGTCAACCAGGCAAGGAAGAGTGGACACTCCAAAAGTGGTCTTCCGGTCTCAAAAGAAGCGAAAGTTCTGAAAGAGAGAGAGGAGAAGAAGAGAGAGACTATTCAAACAGCAGTATCTCCGAATTGAATCTTTCATGAAGGAGGAATTTATATACAGAAGCTTTTGCGAAATAGTCCGGGAGATTATTGCAAGAATGATGAGGGAGCGACAAACTGTTTGCTGGTAAACCTGAAGCCTGAAGCCCAGCACTAAGTCCAATGCATTTTTCGAAGTTAGCTGCAAATATGCAGCTTGGGTCAGCAGATCAGCCTTCCACTTCACTGTCAAAAATTATTGGGCTAAACAACACATACTTATTGCAAAGGTCTTAAAAACTTGAGCAAGAAACCATGTTCAGATCCCATAATTCGAACCTCCTTTCTAAAAGAGCCAAGAATGAATGACAGCTACAAAGTTACATGGATTTCCGATTAGATTTGTTCAGCAGTTTACAAAATGGAGACAGACAAGAAAGGAGCATGTATAAATCAAATTAAACCCAAACTGTCTGCACAAACCTAACATGTTCAACTATAAACATAACATTATACGCATCTGCTCCCTGGCACAAAACCGCAACACTTGTCTTTGAATTTGAAGTAGTTGTGTGCGTGTGTTTTGAAAACGACGGAAATGGATGGCCGCAAACATGCCGAGGTTTAACAAACAGTTCATAAATTTGCCTCGTCTTTCAATTCCGCCACTCTTTCTAAAGACTATGGCTGGAGACAAGGTTTTAAGTGTTTCGAAAGATGTTGAGGCCAGGCGTAAAGAAATACCACTGAAGCCGCAAAATCTTGAATCTAAGAAACGCTCCAAGTTTCTAACGTCTTTGTAAAATTTGTTATATTCAAAGACACGAATGGGAACAGGTCACGTTCAAACTCTATTTTGTGCCATACTCGAGTTCAAGGTGAAACACGTGCTTATGGTAGAGACGGTCAGCTTTGTACTTGAAATCTCAAGATTTTGAAAATGCTCGCGTACTATAGAGATATACTCACAGCAAATCTGCTGCCCTCGAGGCCGCTGCTACTACTAGAAACCGAATCTGGATATCTACGGTTACATTCCATTGTGAATTGTGTTTGACGAGGGGTTGTGACGTCAGAGGGCGTTGTTTGTTCCACATTTCCTGTTTCTGCTGCTATACTGTTGCTCAAAGTGTCAAATTTCAACCGCCGCAGTAACTTGAACCCAATGTGTTTCCCTAGGAAACAAAAAGATTCTCTTGGATTTTATCTCCTATACTGTACTGACTTTGAGTGATTCTAATGAAAATTCAATCTTTTTTCCAGACCCAAAACACAGTCTACGAAATCGTCTCAGACCTCACCAGCCGCCAGGACCACTTTGAAGACCGCCTCAATACAATCGAAGACAAGATTGCTGCGGTCCACGACCAGCTGTCCAGCCTTCCTGACATCATCAGCCGCTGTCTAAATCGCCACATTTACGAAATCCAGTCCCGAAATTACCTTCGACCAGACTCATCATCCTCGTCAACTACTGCCAATGCTTCAGGTGCTCTCGTCGCAACTTCAGGGCCTCTGCCCGGCTGCTCCAACGCTCACTGCATCGCAGCCACTGCAGGACATTCGAATGCTGCAGCACTTCCGGCCATTGCTGGAACTTCACAAGCAGCGGCGGCGGCAGCGGCAGCTGCCGCT
>JAQGBJ010004113.1:0-10945 GCA_034698345.1 Sphaeridia pumilis | reverse complement strand
TCATCAGCATATATTAAAAGGGTTGAAAGATGATGGGTAACAGGTCAGTCGGAAACGGACTGTCGGTCGTCGTATATATCAGTGTGCGGTGGGAGTCATCTGTCCGAGTTGTTTACACACTGGGAATTCCTGAGTGACTTGGAGAAACTGTTCGAGTGTTAAAGTGTTGACGATGGTGATTAACCATAAGTAGTTAAATCTTAAGTGACTGTAACGTGACGTGATTAAACCAAAGTCAAAATGCAAAAGAACAACATTCCATCGACAAACCACTCGGAACTGCGAGAAGCGGTTGAAGCCGTCGTCAAGAATTTCGCAAGACAGCATTCGTCATATCAGAGCAGAGGTAAACAATAACAAGGACATTTGAAAATTTGCGCGCAGCAATTTTCGGAAAACTCCTCCTCGTTCTCCTAGAGGCGCATGAGTAGATGCGTCAAGGGCGAGAAAACCCTTGGAGCTTGTAGCATAGAATGTAAACAAACCGAATAGAAAATTGGCAAATTGATTGCAATTTCATGAATTTTATGCTCTACGAAGCGTGAAATTCAAGTGTGACTTACATAATTCACCGGGACGAACATGTTTGCATTGTTTCAATTGTTGAAAAGGTGTTTGTGAAAATTAACCGAAATGGAAACGAGAAAGAAACAAAGAAAGTTAACGGTTGGGTGCACTGGTATTTGCCCGAGCGAAATGTAGCTGAGCCTGCAGTAATTCGAAAGTTCGAAGCAAAATCACGAAGGATCTTGAAGCCTAAAAGTCTGTGGAAACAGTTACAAGTGCAATAAATACTTTGACACTTTCTGTGGGATTTGTGGGGATGTTAGAGGATCAGCAGGTGTGAAAATGCATGTTGGTACGGAAATAATAATGTCTTTTGTTTATCAATTGCATAGTAAACGTCGTGGAAGCGTTGCAAGAATTCTGGACCCTGAAGGCATCCCAAGGAAGTACCGGAGATTCGTCCAACAATGCGTGCATCATTTACGAGTCGGTCCCTTCTCAGTCTCCTCCGTACATTTGTTATGTGACCCTGCCCGGAGGCTCTTGTTTTGGTAGTTTCCAGGTACGTTATTGTTGGTGGCCATTGTTGTTATTGACTTATGAATGGTTGAGTGAATGAGAGGACGATCCGCTTAATGGAATTTACACCCTGAGTGTTGCCGACAAAGTAGACAAAGCCATGAGTTTGCTAGATGACTGCGTAAAGAAGGTCATTTTCTTCACATTGTGACCGATACTTCCGTGTTTAATAGCAGAAAAGATGGCTTTATCAGCTTGTCCTCGTTTCCCCCATAAAGTTTTATGGCTTAATTGAGTCTTTAGAGAAACGGTTTGTGGGAAATTAGACTGTGAGTGTGATTTTTGTTCAATTGCAGAAATGCCCTACAAATGCAGAAGCCCGGAGGTCAGCAGCCAAGATAGCTTTAATGAATTCACTCTTCAATGAGCATCCATCTAGGAGGATCAACGATACTTTTATTACTGGAGCTGTGACGGATGCTTCGGGGTCTTCAGATGATGCAGGTGTTGGTGCTTTCCGAACGATGCTGGAAGCGGCCAAGGGGAAGACGATGCTCCAGTTTCATGAAATGATGACCGTATTCCAATTGCTGCACTGGAATGGAAGTTTGAGGGCTATGCGAGAGCGGCAGTGCTCAAGACAGGAGGTTAGCGAAAATTCTACATACAAGCGATCAGCTTTGTTGTGATCAACAATTGATACAACCAATTAAACATGCTTTAATAATGCTTTTCATGTTCTAGGTAATATCTCACTACTCCACAAGACAGTTGGACGACTCGATAAGGCGACAAATGGCGTTAGATTGGGTGGCAAGAGAGAAATTGAACCCTGGAACTATTGGTAAGAAGGCATTTTCAGAAGGCTGTTGAAAGTATTGTAGTACGGATTAAGGGGTTAACGTTTTTTGTTGTGTTTAGTTCGAGAGCTTAACCAAGCAGAGGCGGAGCTTGAAGAAGCAAGGTCACTCGGAAGAGAGCTTCGGTATCCCAAGGAAAAACGGGATATCCTTCTCCTCGCTAAAAGCCAAGCACAGATGCCGTGATTCGATTCTCACTCATCGACCATCGCTTATAAATACCATCGTTACACACATATCGCTCATAGCGCCACAGGGTTTCTCAACTTTGAGTACAAAATACGTAATCGCGAATAACAATAACTACAGAGACATTACACGACCAAGAACGTTAATCTAATTCGCTTGTATATACAAACAATGATTTGGAGCTTCCGCAACAAGTTTTTATCATCATACAGCATTTGAAGGTGCTAAATCTGTAAGTATTGTATCCAGCAGTTGTTATTAAAACGTGATAAGGTTGACGTCATCAATTTCTTTTTACGATGAGCAATTTAATTTGCAAACACAATTAAAATGCAACGTAAGCAAAAACTTTCAAGTTCATGTAAACAAAGTAGATCTCTTGCGCCATCTTCCGTACTCGCACCGAACCACTCGTCAGGTTAATATCCTACCTTTACCTTGTGGGGCCGAAGGTGTTTACGAAAGATGGGTATCTTTTTCCATTGTCTCATTTCGCCCCGTGGCAGCTCAACTCTCTCCAAAGGAGCGAGATCCGTTAGACGTAGATATCCTTGCTTGTGCGGTGAGTGCGGCTAAGGGCGGTCGCATACTCATGAGAGACGTGCGGCGCACTGCTACGCTTTTCGGCGCGAGTCCTGGAAGTGATGCGGGAAGCTTTTATACACGAATATTTTGCCTGGGAATAAACCCGCACTACGGAAACCCATTTGAAACCATTTGTAATACTACTGGAGCTGCTACGGCTACGGGAATGGTATTGGTTGCTGGATATTCCTTGTGTATTTGCTGGATAACACTCTCTGGACAAAAAATCCTCATGGACAAAGGAGCACAAATAGATTCAAATACATAGAGACTGAAGGGAGGAATAGTTTTAGTTTGAAATTTCACAGAGACTGAAAGCAAACGGATCAGTTTTATAAACTTGTTTTTATCATTTCACTTTTGCAATCGATTACAGTTAATTGTTTCAAAAGATAATCCAAGTTAGTCAGGGAAAACAAGAAAAGTGTCGTCAATTTGTAGTTTTCGAGTAGATTTTTTGTTTCTAGTTTGTTTTTATTTTGAAAGCAGTGTAGCAGTTTTCATCAAAAGTCGCCTAAATGAAGAGACCAATTTCGGAAGTTGACGGGGTTGACGGATTCAGCTTCATGCTGATGCAGGTAAGGAAATTGCTTTGAATCAAAATAATTTTAACGTGACTGTTATTGTGGTGATCTGCGCAGTTGTTTAGACAGGTTGTCGGATGCAAAATTCAAAGTTACCTCAAGATCTGCGAAGTGTTGGAGTCAAGATTCAAGCTAGATTTGTTTTAACAAGTTGAAAGATTTTCGCGTAAGAATATTGTTTACAAAGTTGAATGAGTTGATTTTGTTGTTCTCTGAGTTTGTTCTAGGTCAGGGTTTGTCGAGTTGGATGTGTCAAGTCAGTTAATGGATGGAGAGGCGCGATTTAGATTCGCATTTATTTTGACTCGGATCATTGAAGCGTATAGCACGTGTTGGTCGTGGTTGACTGTGGCAGTAGACAAAGATAAGCAGGGAAAGTGGTATGTTTGTGTGTACATGATATCAATATTGGTTCTGTCGTCTGGGGATGTGTTTTGCTAATGTCAAATGTTGTTTTGAGTTTGTACACAGGAATAGAACATGGCTTATCACGGAAAAAGAAGAGATAATGAATAAATAGTGACAGATGGGATAGGATCTGGATGAACGGCGAATCCACAAATGTGACAAAAGTCTGGCAGTTGCAGTTTGAAGATCAGCAACAGTATCTACTTGGATAGATACAAGTGTGTAGACTCACTCAGTTCAGTCTGAAAGGATGCTGAAGATGTGATCAAGAAGCTTTTGATCAAGATTCAAAAGTGGTCGGAGAAGGCTCTTCGGAGAAGCAAATTGAAGCTAATGTGCTGAAAAGGCTAGGCGAGAAGATTATTGATTTCCAAGACGATACCTGGATCACTGGATCTTTAAGGTCCCCCCGACAGGTGGTTCCAGCTAGATTGCCGTGTAGCTCACAATGAAAGCTGGATGATTACGTCACCCAAAAAGTCATTAGCATCCATGTAGTAGCTGGAAGAAAGAAACGACAGGTGGGTTTTCTAATGGAAATGGATGACAAACATTAGGATGAATGCAATACGTTCTACTTTTGCTCGAGGGAAAGCTACTTGGTTCAACAAGACGTAGTGCTTCAAGAAGAAGGAAATGAAGGTTGTAGTAGTGCCTGAAGCTCGTTCCATGAACGTTGCTGCAATAGAAACCGGAATTATCGATTCAACCCCCACCAGCAGTATGTTTTTGTATAAATGGTAAACAACATTTCATGTCGTAATGTTGTTGTTGTTTCTACAGATCCTTATTCCTGGCAGGGTTAAACTAAATACTAAAGGCTCCTGCAAAGATAGAAGAAGCAAGGTGGAGGAAGAATCTACTCCAGTGGTGGTGGATATACATACGGATGTCTGCGGCAATATATGGTTGTTCTACCCGGGAAAATTATTACAGACGGCTCCATTATTGATTACCCTCTTGTTCACTCATTCTCGTTCGAGCAGTTTTATAGGGTTTGACAATGAAAGATGCTGGTTCTCGAGAGGTGGTAGTAGCATTCAGTGAGTTTTGTAGGGCTTTTGCTGGAACTTGTAGCCTACTAGAATCCAAAGGATATAATTGTCAAAGGAGCGGGTAGATTCATATACAAAGCCGAAGCCTGCTGAACATTTCAATGGGAGCGATTCGGTGAATAGCTGGATAATCCACCTCTTGTTTGTAAGTTTCTACCTTCCCTGTATTTGCTCAAGAGTTTTTGCCCATGTTTGCACTTGAAGGCGGTGGAAGCGTAATGGTGTGTACTTGTTTCTTCTTTGAAGTAAAGCGCTGACTCGTCAAGTTTGTTGGTTCTAGCGTTTCAGCTCGTATTAGTGTTACATAGCTCTGACTACGGGCGTTTCTTAAAGGCAAGGTTAAATTGTGATGAATTTGCACTTTTCTTCGCAGGTTTAAATGTTTGGGAAACTTGACACAAGCTTGTATGGACAAAGTATAAATTTCAAGAAATTCTGGGAACATCACACATAGCACACTAATAGAAGCGACAAGGACATGTTTGAAGGAAATGTTCCCACCACCGATTCTCCATGTTCTGTTGAAAGCTTTGAACGCTCCAGAACATTAAACACAGCAACAAAAATATGACAGCCTGCTCCTCAAACCCAAGCTCAAGCTCTCAGTAGTGAGTCAGTGATGTGTGTCCCAATTTGATGACGTTGATGGATCTAATACATTGCTAATACATGAGTCTACAGCTAGTAGCCGTGTATGTATCGCTAGCCTTACAACAACACGAAGAGACTGAGCCAGAAATCTATTTTGGCATGTTGCCGAACAAGTTCTCACAAGTTGTCAATTTGCCGTAATTGAACTTTGATAAGTTAGCAGGTGTGTGTGGGAAAGAGGCGGCAATTTGTACAACATCTGTATATCGAAATATGCCCTGTCTTTGAAGCCCCTGGAGCTCTGGAGCTCTGGAGTATGGCAAATGTACGGAGCCGTTGTTGTGAGAAATACATGGGGAAAGTTTTGACAGGTTTATCATTGTTTGCTTTACAGGGTGATAATGGAGGGAGAAAGTTTTGCAAATGGATTCCATACATATATACACAAATGTTGAGACGTAGCTCACAGCTGGCTGACTTGCATGGTGACATTCGAAATTGTTCCGAGAAATTTGAAGCTTTTGTACATAATTTCAAGCTTCTTTCAACATGTCACGAGACTTTTGCTGCAACAAAACAAACAGTTTACTGCGACACCTTTTGTACGAGTCTGGAGGAAAGGTTCCTTGTTGACTCAGATGCGGATTGAAAGAAAGCTTATTCTTGTTGTATACATATATGGCTTTTGAACTTTGTTCTTGTTGTCAAGTTGGAGTCCTTGGAGTCAGTCTGGTGGGTATCTGCCACCTTTTACTTCAAGTCAGCAGTCGACCTAGATTTGAAACTACTGCCGATAATGGAACATACGTAGGTTTACTTTTTCCGCCTCATGGACGGAAATTCATAAAAGCACACAGCCGGCAAATAGAGCTCATGCCACTATAATAGAGCACTATAAGGCTGACTGCCGCTGGAGATTTTCATGTCTTTTTTTACTTTGGTGGTCTTCTTCTTGTTTGAGGTTTTGCAGGCAGGGTTGGTTAGGCTCGTTTTGTCGTCTTGTAGTCCGTAGGGGACTCATGTATATTTTAGTGGGCCACCACGCTTATACGCTTTGGGTGGGAGAAAGCAAAATGTAGTAGTACTTGCGACCTTACAACGGGAGTATGTATCCGATTTTTGCCAAAAGTACAGTGTGTTCATCCAGCTGCAAGATTCCAAACCGTAAAAATGTTCCCGCGACACAAAGTAAAGTGGTTGGATTTATGAGGGGGCTGCGGTAGACAGGTGTAGCTATTTCCTTTGGATCTGCTTCAGCTATTGGCGGCGACCTCAAATAGTTCCGGCGGAAGCCGTGAGGGGCGGAGTATATTGTTGGTATTCGGAGAATCGAGAGGAAGTCACGGTTGCGGAACCGGGAGTATTATGTCACCAGTTTTGGTGTTGCAGGTGTTGCCTGCATACAGACAGCATGGAATTGAAAGCTAAGCTCAGGAGGTTGAGGTGAGATATTCAGGATTTTGCGGGCGGCAAAAAGAAAGTTGTTTTTATTATGAAGACTCATATATCTTGCAGAAGGAGACAGGCGTAATACGGGGCGAAGCGCGGGTAGCGCGTTAGTACATGGAGAAGTGGGCTTTTATGGACTAATGCCTTATGGTTACGTGTATTCATTAGAGCCAGGAGCCAGAGCTATGGAACAAGGTGAAAGTTGGGCAAGAAAGGTCTTTTCTTTTGGAAAGAAAAGGTGAGAGTCGGTGGGTGGAAAGAATAATAAGCTTATAGTGTTTTGGAGATGGCTTTTATTTTGGCGGGATACTTTGCTGGATCCGGGAAGATGGGGCATGGAATATTCATTAATGGCGCTACTTTTATTAAAGTTTTTCATCTGGCAGATTGTCCTGAGTACCCAACAGAAACAAAGTAAAAGAAAGTCTTTGAAAGCTACCACAAAGTTTATGTCTAGCTTCTGGTTACTAGGAGAAAGGCTTCGGATGTAGAAAGTGGATCATATCGTACCTGTTCCAAGAACACAGGTGAGAGCATCGGGGAAAGTTGCCAAGGGGATTCGAGCAAATGTATTGGAAATACTAGAGTTCCTTGGGGAAAAAAGGAAAAGTTGGTGCGTTGTCAAATGAAGAATCAGGAGAATTTCAGGAGAGTACAAATTGTATCATGGAGCCTGGAGGAGAAACTGGATAAAGTTTTGCTTGCTGGAGGAATGCTGGAGGGAAAGTGTATTGGTGGGATGGGGGGATCAATAGGTTAAAAAGGGGAGCAAGTTTGCAAAAGTTTGGTCCAGGATACTGGTGGATATTCGAATATTATTTGCTGGAGATGTTGGAGTTTTGGAGTATCCACTTGTTGGTGGGCAGGCGTAAATGAGTTGGATGAATAATGCAAAGAATCATGGAGAACAAGGAAGGAACAAGGAGACCTTTTATTAATACAAATGGCAGGGAGGAGAAATGCATACTTGTATGAATACTGTATAGCAAAATTGCAAGGGAGAATATTAGATTTCGCACAATTTAATCGGCTGACTCGATGAACCCCTCTGGGCTTTTGTAATGGACGAAAATAAAGGTGGACATGTATTTTTCAGGAGGTTGAAGCGAGTGAGTGGTATAAAATATTCAGTTGATTGTCGTCCAGGTGAAGGCTTACAGACTTGGTGGAGGAGGAGCTGATGATCTGCCTGCAAACGTAGACGTAAATAGTATGAAGAAACCATTATTGTCGATTGTTGAAAAGGAGGTTGAGCAGGAGGTGCGGCGGCAGATGGCGTGGATGTTTTAGTCGGTTCTGGAACTTGAAGCGGGCTCAGGCGGAAACCATGGACCGTTTTTGCAATCGTTAAAAATGTACATGTGCGAAAATGACAGTGATGTATTGAACACAGGGCTTTGTGTAGTGAGAAGGGTGAATACTGAAATAGCTTTTACTTTTTCTCTCCTGGATATTCATACGTTGATACATGTTGTAGTAGGAGCGTAGATGTATAGATTTGCACTTGACGCAAGTATTGAATTAGGTAGGGGGGACGAGTGTTGAATTTTTAATACTTAGTAGCAATGGCTTTGCTTTGGTAGTAGTTGCTTGTTGGAATGGGCAACTTTTTGTCTACTTTTTCATGGAACTGCTGCCTGGCTGGCTGGCTGGCTGGTGAATATTGTATTATTGAATCTATATTCAGTCAGTTTTTGCTATATTCTGGTGCATTGAGAGAGAGACAAGAGTGAATTATGTGTGCAGTCGTGCATGAGTTGGGATACATCTGAGAACTGGTTTAAGGAATGGTGTTTCGTACACGGCTATTTTGTACATGGAATCCATGGGAATTTCCATTCATGTACATGGAAATCAGTGGTACATATGAAGTTGGATTGGGAAGCTGATCAAGCTGGGTGCAAAAGTCGTCTGGCGGAAACCGCAATAAATTTTGTCGTTTCTTGTGAATTGTAGTGAATAGAGCAGCTGGAGTTAGTTGGACAGAGGGCGCTCCTGTTGTACGGGACCAACTTTTTAAACTTGTCAAAATTTGATTTCTTTTTTAGATTGAATTAACATTAAAAGTCAAAAGTTGACTCTTATAGCGGAGATGTATAGAATATATGAAGATGCTTAGGTATATAGATTTTAGATACACTGTATATAAATTATGGTACAAGTTGATGGAGCGGTTGTCTGGTTACACAAAGTTGATATTTTATGTGGTGGAGAAAGTTGTGATATGATGGACTTGGTTGCTTATTTGTAAGGCTTGAAAAGACTGGAAAAGTTTAAGATTCGAAGTTGGAGTTTTTGATTGGGTTAAGAGCGAATTGAGTTGATGTGAAAAAGTTTTGGCTATCGGCAATTAATTCTTAGAATGAGTCTTGGCTTCCTTGGTATATAGATAGTAGAAGCAATATTTTAAGCAGGAAATTGTGTGCTACAATACAGTACAGTAATATATGTTAATAAAAGAGCATTTCGTAATTTGCTCGAAGGTGAATAAAAGCAGGTAAAAGAGAGGAGATATATACATTAAAAGCTCTTTGATGCGGCGGTTCTTTCATGTAGAAAATTATAGTTTTTGGCGTGGAGTGTTGTGTGTGATTGGGATTGTGCTTTTTGTCCCTTCACCCAAAGGAGAGAAAGAGAGGAGCAAAGGTGTGGAGAAATCAAAGAGCGCGAGTCGAGTTTGGCGAATATGTGTGGCTGGTTCTGATTCCTGTCCATGGAAATATCGGCTTGGGCTTCAACGGCGACGACAGGCAATTGGCAATCAAGTTCATTATTAGATTCAGTCAGTCAGTACCGTAGGAGGAATAGCATCCTCGATTGTAGGCTGGATTTACGTGTATAAAGCTTGAAATCGGTAACGAGGCGGAGGAGGTGGGTTGGGTTGAAGCGGCGAGAATCCTGAAATTGGACAGCGGCGGCGGCGGCGGCGGTGGTGATGATGGCACTATAAAGTAATAACAAGAGGAGCAACAAACTACATACAACGATAACAAGTACGGAGAAAGTTACTGCGGCTTTACAAATGGAATTAGTGGAGGCAGTAAGTATTGAGGGCGGAGGGGACGCAAAGTGCTTATCATCATGAGCTTAAATGAGCGGAGCGACGATGCTGAATACATGGAGGATATGGAGCGAGAAGAAGAAGAAGAGAAAACAAACAAGGTGAAAGGTGGATGGAAAGGAGGAGAGATGAAGTTTATGCTTCATAGAGTGTTTTTAGATTTCCTTGGGTTTTGTTGCCTTGGTTGGTATAATGATGTTAGTAGATGTTGGATAATAATGAAGGTGGTGGGCGGGTGGGGACTAGTTTTTTAATAGGAGCAAATAGGCAAAAGAAAATCACAAAGTAGTACACAAAGTTTGGATTTGTTGTTGTTTGTTGGTGGAGAAATGATAAGTTTAGAAGGCAGAACAAGGTTACACGTGTTCAAGTTTTTCTCCCTTTTTTGCTTTTTTTTGCTTTCTTCAGCTTCTCCAGGAGGAGGTGAATGAAAGCAGTAACAAAGTTGATTTACTTTGGAGGTCTTCCAAGGCTCCAAAGAAAGACTTGTTGAATGTGGACACAGACCCACGACAGTGTTGTCAAGGATACAAAAAGACGAAGGAGAAAGTAAATTGGGTCTACGATATATATAATGATCAGATTGAATTGAGCTTCGAGTCGGCTTGATTAGTTAAACAAGAATAACAAAATATTTCATAGACAGATTCCTGGATACTCCTAGAGGGACCTCAAGGCCTTTGTTTGAGGGTCAAATGATATATAGGCATTGCCGTAAAAGCTCCAGGCGGTGGAGAAGGAAATGACTTTGGCAATAACAGCTATGCTGTGAGTGAATGAGTGAGGAGTGTGTTGTTTTATTTCCGAATGGTTCTAATGGGAATTTGGCTGGGCGGGAGAGGAAAGTTGCATCTAGGCAACTAATACAAGTAAGGTGGGAAAGGATTGTGTGGACAACTTGTTGATTCTAGTAATAGCTTGGTTGATAGGGTTCTAGGATATGAGATAAAGAAGAAATGACGAAGAGAGATGGCGGACGGATTATAGAAACTTGACTCGTCGGTCCACTTGGTATCTTGCTGGAGCTGGATAGCTGACTAGAATGACAAAGTTTACTATCGGGGAAATACATGATGATTGTATAAGGTTGGGACTAGGAGACGAATGTAAACATTGGTTAATTAGTATGGGTGTTTG
>JAQGBJ010004112.1:0-10947 GCA_034698345.1 Sphaeridia pumilis | reverse complement strand
CAACCACCAATTTATATTATTAATCCATAAAACTTGTTTGTTGTATATTTAATGTGTGAATAGTATTTATATATATACTTTTAAACGTATTATTTAGTTTGTATACCAATACACTTCCAAGGTGTCTGATTTGTAGTAGCTCATTCAACACAATAGTACTCGCAGCGTAACAAATTCTTGTAAGCGTTATAGCAATTCTACTTGTAACGTTTAACAACGACAGCCAATCTGCTAAAGTACCGTTGCCAGTCAACTTATCAACAACAATTAGCAAACACAAGGCAACTTCCTATTTTTGTAAACCTATTTAGTTGTGTAGAGATTGGACTTTTCCACATATTTTTGTATCAATGCAATTTACCCTTTCTAACAGGTTCTCTTCCCTCTTCCCACTTTTACTTTTGCCAAAAATTCTGTCCTCTTCTTTCACTATCGATCTGCTCTTGAACCTTCTGATTATCTTTATGGACTTTTTCATTAACTGAGCTTTCTAGTGTAAGCCTCCTTCTTCTTCGTTGACTTGAAATTTCTGAAACTTTTTAGCTGATGTAGGTGTAGAAGCCTCTAGAAAATGTTGAACGTTTTTGTTCCTTTACGTGTAATGCCATAGATAGTAATATATATGCGCGTAAATAAACGCAGTTGTGCCATTGTAACAAATTTAACTGGTTAGTTCTTTCGTACTCTCTTCCTTTGCATTTTTCCATTCAAAATTTAACTCGACATCTTGCAGCAGTTAACATCTTCATTTAATGTTGTTGCATCTTTCCGGGTTGATTATATCATTTCAGAACTTCTTATGCTATCAGACTCACTCTCATGACTTTATCAGTACCTCAATACTGCATCTGATAACGCCGGATTTCGCCAGTTCCTTGATCTGAAGAAGGCATTTTCTTTTCGCTAAAAATTCAGTTACATAAAACGTTGCACATCTCGGATGCCAGATTTAGTGCATGTTTGATGCAGTAAGCTCCGATTGTCTTTAAGCGGTCTGTACATTCAAGCAGATTTGTGTCGGTTACCTCCAGATCGAGTGAAATCTGATTAAATGTTGAGAAATGTCTTGAAGCAAAATTCATCTCAAACTATGCAATTCTGATGCGCTTAATTCATAATGTAATGTCAAGTTTTGCAGCTGGTAAACTCATTATTGCGATGATGAAAAACCTATGTAGCGTCATGTGAAACGTTCCCAAAATTTCAATGGCTCATTGTTAGCATTGATTTCATGCGGTAGCCATTGAAATTATTCCTTGAGCCGATCGGTAAACCTGGCTCCGAATTCAAAAACATCTAGGCGCGAAAAACATGTGAGACGTAAACAAAACAAATTGGTGTGTTTAAAAAGTTTGACGTTTCGAATGAAAGGTATAATTTCCAGTTCATGGCATCGCATAAATATGCAGGAATTTAGAGATCTTGCACATAGTGGATTGACTGTTTTAGCTGCGCCGTTTATGTACTACAGTTTTATCAAGGAAATCAAAGAGCCATCAAAATTGACTTTTGCCAAAATTAGTTTGGCATTAGTTGTAGAACTTGCAAAGGTAGTTTTGGTTTATATTGGTTGTCAACTATATTCCAAGAAGACTCCGGTTCATCGCAGCAAACTGCTGGGCAACTTGACTGGTTCTGACAATGAAACTCTATTCAGCTTTTCAAAGAAAGGACGCGTAAGCTTGATTCATTTTCATTGTTGATCTATCTATGGAGTATACAACCGGCTTTTGGTTTCGGTAAGTTTTGATTCAAGTTTGATGTTTGATTGCAGTTGTCAACATTCATTGGACTGGCTTCAAGCTACTTGGCTTCGGTAATAGTATGCCATCTTATGTTGATTCTCTTTGGAGCACCAATATTTGAGTGAGTTGTTGTGACGATTTTGTATCTTCTCTGCTCTCTCCTATGCCTGAAACGGAATTAATGGTTGCACATGCTTGATTGCAGGAAATGGGATCTAACCCTCGGCTTCAGCGTCGCCCTGGTTTCATGGCTATTCTTTCCTTTGACTTTTACGATGCGTTCATCATCCATGCTCAAAGAGTTCCTGCTCTTGAGGTAAAAACTATGGCTTTTCACAGATACAGATTCGTGCGCCAGAGTGAAATTCTAAAATATTCTTCAATTTTGCAGTTCGGTTGACCCAAAACACGCTACGCGTACGAGAGCAAAATGGTCCGTTATCATGACAGTGTTCGGAGCTTGGGCTGGTGCTATTTTCATTCCTTTGGACTGGGACCGGCCCTGGCAGCAATGGCCTGTACCATGCTTGGTGACATCGTTCATTTGCTACCATCTAGTCCATTTATTCTTCTGCTTCAAAGTTGCATTTCAGTATTTACTCTAGTTTACGTTAGTTGTACGCTAGCACTTTTAGTATGGTGTTTTCTTAGTCTGTCTATAGCCACTCTAACAAAGGTATTCTGAATTCAAATTACATGTCAGTGTCCCGATCCGACTGGCTCTTTACTCGTGCAGCTTAGCCTAGACGTAAAAGACGTCTCTGTGTGGACTCTCAGTTGAAATTACCTAATTTGACCTATAAGTGATAACAATATCGGCTATTTGACTGAAAACAAAATCAAAAAACAGTAGCACTGACTCGCGCTCAAAAGTTGGGAAATGTCCGACCCAAATACCCTTAGTCGGCACCGACCAAATTTGTCTTTCTTGAAGTTTGCGGTATTGAGCACGCGTCCCCTGCAACATAGCAAGCTTGACTTGCTCCAATGAAGTTTCCACAGAGTGCGCTCGATTATATACAGCCGGGTAGGCTATCGTAGTGATTACCCCTAAATAAAACATGACAAGGCGAGCCAGAACATCATCCATTTCAACCAGCATTAAAACTGACAAGCTAGCAATGCTGGCCATAATCATCAAATATTTAAATGCCAGGATTGCGATAGCGTTTCCTACGTTGAAAATTCGTAAGGCGACCACGAGGTTTCTAAGTTTCTTCCAGGCGGATACTGTTGTTCCTGATTTCAAAGTCCTGTTAATTAGTTCCACTAATCATCAAACCGACCAAGAATTATAGATCACTATCAAGTATCCATGTTTTTGAGCTTTGTACCTCCGATGTATTTGATCCATGATGCTTGTCCAGACCTCAAGATAAATTATGTGAAGGGTTGGCAAGATGGTCATTGCGGCCCCCACCATTATTTGCGTGAGAAAGTCGGCTGCTGAGGCGAAAACTATCAACATATTTTCGACTATCATGTGTTTCAAGTATCCATTTTCTTGGGCCCAGTGAACGACGAATCGGAACTGCGGCATCCAATTCGGATTTAAAGCAAGCATCACGTTGAGAGCCCAGTTGCACATGTAAACGGAAACCGGGTCCATGTAAAGGAACATGTGGGGAATACTAAATCTGGTCACTGAAGATCGGTTGCGTTTCAAAAAGTTCCATGTAAAGACAAACTCGTCACGGCGCTTGATGAAATGTTGGTAGATTAATATTACGCCAGTGGGATGAAAAATCGTGAATGTGAAGTGGATGGAAGTGCTCACAGGGTCAACGTCGTGGCCGAGGGTGAATATCAGCACGAATGTGATTATCGCCAAGAGGGCGCGGATAGCCGCCAAGGTGAAAACAACGACAAAATAAACGTTTTTCAGGATTGAACTGTCTGCGGAAACGCCATCTGAACTGACGACAACTGGGAGACCGCAGAGTCTGGAATAGTGTTTCAAAAAAGCAAGATTCAGAGAAACGGCGTTGGGGAAGTGTTTGAAGTAGGCCCAGAAGCCTTCGCGGTTATGCGAATTCCTAGAGTAATTGAGCCAGGTTGGCATTTTTTGCACGATTTAACCTTAATATCGGTTTCAAAGATGATAGATGATAGTCCCGTTTTAGCGTATCAACGGCTGCAGACAGACTGCTTTAAAGTCTTGGTCAAACGATGGAATAAGAGGTATAATACAATGCTATTCCCATTTCACCAGCAGTATTGACGTTGACATTTGTTACCCGCCAATCAATTTGATGCATTCAATTTATTCCTCCTCAACCGCCACCAAAAGCTTCTCGCCAAAGGGTCATTTTAATCAAGAGTTTCGAATAGTACACGCCATACATGCATGTCCATACAGAGAAAAGGAAATTGGAAAGGGGCGGGTATCTTGATCAAACAAGACACTGAAATGAATTTAATTTCAACTCTTTCAATTCGGTTGAAATCACAGGCAGATGTTCGATGTCATCATACCGCAGCGCTTTCATGAAAATGTTCTATCATAAGTTAGAAACTGAAGAATATCGTCCGTTTCCCTAGAATGGACCATTGTAACTTCTACAGCAAACTGAATTTATCCGAATTCCATGAGTTTCCTAGACTCGCATGGACAACCTTGGATCAGATCGGGAAATGGATGGAGCAGCAGCAAGTAGGATTTTAATGAATTTATCTTCACTAGTATTCACTTATGTTGTCTTCAACCTACTTTTTTGCTAATAGTAAGATTGTGTTTCATATGCCCAGTTAAAAATTACTAGTCTGTAACTTGCACATCGTAGAATATCGTGTAACCAAGGAACATTCAAGTTTCATTTATTTGCCATCAAGTTGCCTTTCTCTCAAAAACATTCTCATAGTACTCCAAAGTAATCTTCGCATTCATCAGTACACAAAAATATGATTAGGGGATCAGTACGAAATAGCCTAGAGTACGAGTAACGAGACATTATCTGCGGTCACTTCCAGTTCGTCTCACAGTTATGCGTCTAGATTTCTTCAAATTTTCAAATCGATCATTCAAGTCTTTAATTTCATCCGAGACCTCAGCAAGGTAGTCTTGGATGGCTGAGCTTTGTTCTAATATTTCTGTCAGAGTGTTAACGAACTTATTCTCATCAACAAAGGTGGAAAATGAAACAGGGCTGTTTCGCTCTGCAACGGACCGTCGTGGAGTAGAGCAACCAACAAAATACGAAGGTTCTTCAGCAGGCGCACCATTTGAAATGTGAAGTCCATTTTCGTTTGAAGTCGAGGGTCTATTCTTCACTTGAGGAGTGCGGATGACAAACCCAACGTCGCCTTCAGCACCGGAACGATTGTGATCTGACTCAGGTTCCAACGTATTTTCGTTGAAACTGTTTTCATCCACAAGTTCGTTGAAACTTTTGTTGTTAGGGGCCACAATCATAGCGTTCAGCTCTTTTTCAATTTCATCCAACAGCACATAAAGATCCCCGTGTTGTATGCAAACATTTACGAAGGGTACTGGTACCTTGTCTTCATTCGGAACTTTGTTCAATAGCTGTTGTTTAGATTTTTGGTCTTTCTGGTCGATGGAAACGTACAAAAGTTCTTGAGCCTTCAGCAATAGGGCTTTAAACCGCCCTTGACCGTCCGATCCAGTTACTCGCTCTTCGTCTGCTAGCTGTTTGTAAAGTTTAGCAGCGTAAAAAGCTCCCTCCATGGAGTTGGTTTGCTCGAAATGGGCTATGGCAGTGTCATAATTCTCATTCACCATAGCTCGGCAGCCGACTATGAAATTAGCTGTCTCCTTGATACTGTCAGGATCCTTGAAACTGGGAAACTTGTTGATGTCAAAAAATCGTATGAATCCAGCATCTCCGGTTTCCAAAACTTCCAGTAACATCCCAAGATATGCATCAGCCGCACAAAAGAACATTGTTGAAGCTATGTCCATTGACACACCGGGACTCAAAAACTGTCGACAAAATGAGTCCTTCTCGATCTCAAAAGCAGATCTGCAGTAAGCGGTGCCTAGCAAATGCAGCAAGAAAATTGGCATTGTTTTTCCGTTGTTTCGAATCATCTCAAGTCCCCTGGATATAACGGAACGGTATTGACTAACACGCCAATTAGTACTTCCGGTAGCTGTGCAATCGTGGGTGAGCCGATAAGCGTAGGTCCACCATTTTGACTGTTCGGAAGTAACCAATGTCTGGCTGAAGAATGGCGCTAATGGACCTGGGCTTTCATTTAAAGTTTGATAGCAGAGGTATACAGAAGCTGTCAGGAATGCGTCCACATCCATCTGGCTTATATTGTCTGCCTCCAGATTTCCACCTCCAGCTCTGACGCTTCCGAAAGGTAATGATTCGAACACCACAGAGTGAAGAACATAGTATTCATCTTCTTTTTTGGTACTAAGTTTGTTCCCTATTTGGATTTGGATCCACAGCTGTGAAATTTAAAAAGTCACTTGAAATCTCGCGCAATCTACTTTTGAATGTTTCAAAAATTGGCAACCTATCTATAATACTAACCTGGAAATCTAAACAGTCCGGGTACAGGTACTGAGCTGACAGGGCATACAACCAAAAAAGCTTCGACGATAGGCCATCCTTGATGCCAGTAGCGTCTTTATGACTGAAGTTCAAGAAGCAACTCGTTCCGAAGAGAGCAAGACAAGACGCTCTTTCTTGCAAAGCCTTTTTGAAGATCTGCCTTTTCAACTCTGGGGTGAGCGTAGCATTGCTGCTTTCTGTCAAAATACGGTCCGACAGTAACATTCGAAAGCTGGACTCGACGAAAATTCGTTGTTTCAATGTAGACTCTCGTATTTTCACAAGCGAAATCTGCGCAAAACACGTCGATCACTCAAGGAATGTAATTCGCTAAAACGAGTAATTTATACTGCTTTAGCTAAACTTACAGGCTGATCCACTGCAAATATTGATGCCAATGAGAAGCAAGCTAGTATAGATTTCCTTTCTGCGGTAGTGCTGGAACGTGAGTAAGCCAATATCCCAAAGAACATTGCCACTTGACACTGTAGATGTTTGACGAAAGGTAGCCACCAACATTCCAAATGAGAGGCCTTCACGGAACGTTCTTTCCTGAAATAACAAAGAACCATAGCAGCAAAATCATACTGAATAGCGCTGATATTCAACTTTCCAGAGTTCAATGTAGATTATTGTGTGATTTGAGTAAATCGAAATCTGAAGCAGAAGAATCTGATAGACATAGGATAATGGTAACTAAAAACATGCTTTCCACATTCATACTGTTCAAACGGTCTAACCAGTATTTTGGTTCTACAGCAAGTCCCAGATATTGAAGACACAGTGAAGCGCATCTCCTCTCACAAAGGAATACTAGGAGTGATAATAACATCCAGAGACGGTAAAAATTGAAACAATCAGGCATTGATCGAGCTTTAGATATTCAACGTAATTATGAACCAATGGTAGGAATGCCTTTGAAGACAACAATGGACAACACTTCTACGGTCTTGTATTCCGGCGCTGCTACAGCGTTGTTCGACCGATCACAATCAATGGTTCGAGACATAGACCCTACCAACTTCTTGCACTTCATGCGAATCAGAACTAAAAAGTACGAGCTAGTAGTGTCAATGGAAGACGATTACGTAGTTATTGCCGTTCAAAGTACTAAGGTGTAATTTCTTTACCTATAACAGAAAACCCGAATTAATAAATATTTGCTTACCTATACAAAGCTTGATCTAGCTTCAAAAGCCAATCTGCCGCGAATTCCAGTCGTTTTGATCTGATGATTCCGTACGCTTCATCTTCAAGCTTATCCAGCAATAAGAATGAAACCAGGTTCTCCATTACAAACAGCAAAGTGGCACTCTTCTCAGCTTCAGTTAATCGGTTTGCAGACGTTCCTGACGGTCTTTCAGTAGCCTTCTCTAGTAAAGTCGCAGCCTTTTCCAGAAACTTGTAGCTTGAGCAAAACTTCAGCATGTGCTTATGAACGTGAAAAGCGCCTTCTTCAAGCTCTTCATCAGTAAGGTAAAATTGCAAAAGTGCAACATGTTGGTCCACAGTGGCCTGTATTAATAGTAACATAGTTAGCTCAATATTATTCACCAATGCTGATGCCTACGTACAACTCACCTGATTAGCTTTAACAAGTGACTGGATCTTTGTCTTCATATTATCTTGACTCGCGGTCGGCGTCGGCGATCTGTCGTTGGACATACTTCCGAAAATCGCACTGGAACTGAAGGCCGACAATGTTGATTTTGACTTCGTAGCTACAGGAATGCCACTGCTTACGTGTGGAGAACTCGAAGTTGAAGGTCTTGTAGGAGTATCAAATGACAAGACTGCAAAAGAATCTCCTGACATTAGCCGCTCGTCTTCAAGACATTGGGTGGATTTCAAAAGGTCCATCCACATGGCTTTCGAATGCGAATTTTCATGGATTCCATGGCCATTCTGTATAAGACCACAAACTGCAATGGAACCAAGAATAAATTGTTATACATGTAATTTGAAAAACCCTAAAATATTATAGCGTCTCTAAAAGTCTAAACATAGTACTAACTTTTACTCAAAACGTTTCTGGATTTCACCAACTCGTAACTTCTCTTGTAGTGTAAAAGAGCATCTTCAGGACGATTAGTCATCGAATAAATCTGAATAAGAGCAACAGCAATATTTTAGTCCTCCAAAAACTTCTTAATCCGCTTCAAAGCAAAACAATGACAACTTACATCCCCAATTAGCGAGTGAGCTTGGTCCTGCTTCTGCAGTGTTGGCACCGAAACGTACTGGTCCAGGTATTTTAGCGCAGTTTCATAGTCTCTCAGTCCCATGTACCATTTTGCGAATTGGAGACACCGCAACAGGCGCTGGAGAACAAACCATGAAAAAAATTAATTCTCACCCCAACAAACCACTGTTTACTGTCAAATGCCGATTTCTTACCTCATTTTCAGAATCAATTTTAGAAAGTACATCTCGCACTTTTATGTCCAATTCTTGCTTCGAACGAAACATGTCGAAATCGAAGTTCAAATGTCGGTAGAGATTATCCCAGAAAGGAATGCTGATCAAGCTTGACAGAGTATATCAATGCACTCTCAAGTTCAAGTAAAGAAATCCAAGTTCCACTATATTTCAATGCTTCGGAACACTTTAAAAAAATTAATCAAAACCGGCACAAGTCAAACCCAAAACCCCACGGATTTTTAATTGTCACTGCATCTAGCGTTGTGTTCCCTCCAAAGAACAGAATAAAAACATATACACGTGATATATTTGTTGCCGACGATATCCGACAACAGCAACACTTTGGTCGATCCCTCGGAATCGTTTTCGAAGGCAAATCTCGCTGTGCCCCGCTAAAGCCGTTATAGAGGATCTAAGATCTAAAACTTTCGATTTCAGCATGAACAAATTTTTAACGAAGGCATAACCTTCGGCCAAATGGCAATTACACTGCTAATAGCTCTCGGATTTTCCCCAAAGTTGTAAAATACCTGGTAACTTTGATGTCATCAATCAAGTTGGCCCCTGTACCCGAAGCATAGCAACGGCAATGTTATTCTTAACAACGAATTCGTTCATAATACAACACAACACCTGACCCTCATGTGTTCCTTGTGAAAGTGTTTCATTTGTGAATTTCAAAAGCTGAAGCATAGTGAAAGCTGCACATCGAAGTTGAAATGGATCCCGAGGAAGATTTCAGTCCAGGTACCACACTCATTCTATTTCGCTTTTACTCCTATTAAGTAACATTAGTCAATGACAAGCATTTCGTTATCAGGAGAGGCCTTCCGTCCCTACGAACACATGCAAAATGTCTACGACAAACTCCTTGTTCTTAACTTTGAAAACGAATTTGCGAAACCGCTACGAATCAGGCCCTTTCACCGCCTGTACTTCATGTGCCCCACGAACCCAGGAGAACAATTCTTCAACTTTGTCAGTCTATGTACATGGCTTATCAAGAAAACAGGACGTGAGATCGAAATGGCGCAAGAGTCGGATGATCCAAATACTTTGATAGCCTCCATTTTGGATCATATTCGAACCATGGTACATGCTCAATATATCGACTTCTTTCGCACTTTTCCAAAATCCAAGTTACCACGTGTATGCTTTCAGGGAGGTGTCGTGGACTTCAGTCCGAGCCGAGTCAAAAGTGGTCATGGTCCAGATGTCGTAAGCGTCTTGGATTTCCTTACCGATAAGGCCCTTGTGCAAACTGGCCACACATGGTTACCGTAAGTACATTAGAGTAACTTACATTTTCACTTCCATATAATTTCGTACACTGTTGTGAATCTTGTACATGCGTACCAGTCCCATAGTTGTCAAAACGTCCAAAGAAACCGAACAAGTAGAAGAGGACGAGCAAGAGCTCAATTTGGACAAGATCGAAGAAGAAATGGAGGCCTATTACAGTAGCGAAGGCGAAGACAACGACGTTGCATGGGTCCAAGGGCCTTCATCAGCGAGTGCTGCTGGAGGAGATGCTCGATCAGAGGTATTCCTTCGTGAAGCCCAAAACACCAAAATTTTCTAAGGATTTATAATAATGCTTACGACCATTTGTATTATTCTCTCAGGCTGCAACCCAGATACTACAATCAGATACTGACATTGAACAATGGAGGCTAGAAATTGAACGAGTCCTGCCTCAGCTCAAGATCACCATTAAATCAGGTACATGGCTACAAACCCAGTTTGTTCAACTATAAACCAACCAACAGCATTGCTAATTCTCTTGCTAACCGCCAGATGCCAGAGACTGGAGGCAGCGTCTCGAGCAAATGAAAGTCTACGCCGGCAACGTTGGAGACGTCGTTCAAGATATTGACAGCCCCATGGAACACATGATCGCAGACGCTAAAGCCGTTTCAGAGAAAGTTAAAAGCAGGGAAAAGTTTCTCAATTCCCAATTCGAAGGCCTTTTGCACGAACTAAGTGAAGCTCAAGTACGTTCCATTCGAGTTCAAACTTTTTAATATTATTTAACTCATGTTAAACCCCTTGGACTTTTTCACAGGAGAACCTCAACAAAACCAAAGAAAAACACCGCGACCTCAGCAACGTGGTCACCCAAAAAAACCGAACTTTGTCTCACCTAAGCGACCAGTTGGAGTCCACCAGACGTCAACTTGATGATCGAGGCTCCATAATGGCTGATGGAGGTAATTGAAGAATATATTTTTATTCATCTTGAATATCCTTTAATC
>JAQGBJ010004111.1:0-10947 GCA_034698345.1 Sphaeridia pumilis | reverse complement strand
TGCGGGGGAGAAAAATGTGGAAACGATAAAAAGTATGCGGATGAACTGACGCTCTTGTTAGTCAATGATATCAAATTACATCTTCTCACGCCACATCCATTCAAGCTACAGGTAAGAAGAAATAACGGTACTTGTATATAGCGTGTATATTTGGTGTAGACGAATAATAATTTCTTACTTGTATCGGACAGAGACCGAAAAGCCGTGGAATGCAGCAAATCTTTGGAATTGATAAAGAAGGCGCTTTCACCAACGAACATTGGAGAAGACCTGAGCAGGCCGCTGATAGACCACTGAAACGGCAAATTGCTATGCCGAAAGATTTTTGCACGCCGCTGGCTCTAGAGTCCAAAGGATCTGCGTTCCAGTTTACCAGATCCGCTGCTTCGAAATCTGTCGAAGTTTGGGCGAATGTGGCTGCGGACAAGGGAAAACCTTCGCCATGCCAACATTGCGAATGTATGCCGGATAAGAGCGGAAGTCCAAATGTCGTCTGTTCAACATGCTTTTCCGAAAGGCTTGAAAGCATACTCATTTCCGATGCTGAAGAATCTGCTACCACCGACTTTACTGATGTTTACCTGGAGATGTAGGATTTTTAGATTAGTTTTACCAATGGGAAATACACGTTTGTTTCTGTTTAACGTTACCATTTAAGTTGATAATATATATACATACAAAATATATACGGGTGCAACAATTAATCTGTGAGTAATCGATTTGATTGTAAGTCAATGAATCTCCTGTACATATATATTCAGAAAGAAATTAGTAAAACACATTTGTCTACTCAACGTGAAAGCAGCTTGCAACGTTCTAGCATTTAGAAATGAGCCATAGAAATTCAGGAAAGAGTCATCGAGCTACATGCCTGCCGGTTTGTTTACATCCAGTCGAGCAAATTCGCATCAGCTGTCAAGAAGTGTTTTCTGTTTTTCTCGTGAAGAGTATCAAAGTTTTGTTAAGTTTTTCAACTTGAAACGGTTGAAATTTAATCGTAATTAATTTACGGATTGTGGTTAAACGCCTCGAGAGTGAGCTTGTTGTCGAATTCTTTGAATATTTGATTCTGCTTGTACTTCAAACGACCTTCGAGTGATAGTAAACATGAGTCAAGTAATTTTGTATTAATTGTAAGTCAATTGTGGATAGAAAGTTTGAGGCTGTTGTTCCAAAATGATGTCAAATGTTCTCAAATCAACATTATCTGTAAGTTTTTGCATGTTTGAAAATTTAGGAAAGCGTAGCGGCAATAATTCTTGAGGATCCATTTCAAAAAAAACTTTACCAAAGTAAAATTAACTTGAAGATTCAGCTGTGCTCAAGTCAGTTAAATAAAAAGATTTGTATACTTTGCTTTGTTTACAGGTTGACCGAATAGTCACAGACCTCGCAGTATTCGTAGACACATCAGATTTAAACTCGTTACGGGAACTATGGAGCTATTTGGAAGGCAAATTTTTCGCTAGACTAGCACCTTCACATAGTGGTGGTAAGTGTCGGATTCTACAGGATCTTTTGCTACACTTGATATTCCTCTGGCGTATTCTATAGTTGCTTTGGAAGAAGATCAAATTGGGAAAAGAACGAGAGGGAATTGAGTATTTAGAAAAGTGTGAAAAGTTTGGTGCAGGAACTAATTGCTCTAGGAACCAACGGGCTACCATTAAGTTCATTACAGGCGTAGGCTGCTAAAGATTTTAGGCGCTAGTTTTTCCACTCTGTACATAGAAACAAAGTCTTGGCTTTTATAAGTTTTCATAAAAGCTATTAATAAAGGCTTGAAAAGTTGTTTGATGCCCAGTGGCAATTTTGTTTGCTGAGGTGCTAAGTGTCTCCCATAGTGGAGAAAGTTGTGGAGTTTTTTAATGAATGGATGATGGACCCTATAGCTCTCCGTGTTCTAGAACATTACCAGGACCTGTATGGTTGCGTCTCTGATTTTGAGTTAGAAAAAAAGACTTTCTTTCACTCAGTTTCCTGCAGGTGTAAATCACTTGCTCGGTTTCACAGTGCAAATACTATTAGAGAACTGCAGGGCATGATCAAAGTAAGCTGGAGGAAGAAAGAGTTTCAGATACGTAGATGGACACGTTCCAAGCTGATGAGCTCGTGCAAATGAATCTAGCATGTAGCAAAGCGATTGTAGGTGGATAATCGCTGGAATAAAAACGAGAATAGCCCTATTTTGAATCTTTGCAGAAAGTTTGCAGAGGCAAGAAATTGTCATATTTTGATGAAATGGGACTCATTCAATTGTAAATTGCCATGTGCAGCTTGCAAAGAAGTTGAAACCAAGAAGAGGAGGATTTGGCCGAGTTGCACTTTTGGGAGGTGTAATAAAGATATTTCTTTTTTTGCAGTTGTAAAAAAGTACGAGTTTGGCCTGTACAAGTTTTACCTGATAGAAGCTCACCGAGGGAACCGAAAGGACAAGATTATGGAATTTTTTGAGAAGATGGTATCTGAGATAAATTCTAGTCCCGAATGGAAAGACTGGTACAGTAAGTTGATACGTTTTTGCAGATTACCGTAAACTACTTTTCGCTTTTTCTACTTACTTTCCTTATGTTGTTTCGCAAATATGATTCAAGTGTTTTTGCAAACTGTTTACAACATTGGTTATGCATGCATGTGTGTATTGAGCGAGAGAAGAAGAAGGATTGGAAAAGGGCGTATACTTTTGGAGCGGATAAACTGGAAAGTTGTCGTAGGTATGTGTGAATAAAGCGCCTCGAAAAACCTTGAACAAAGTAAGAAAAAGAAGAGAAATTATATGTTGGTTCTCGTATGAAAGCTTTAGCCAACTTTTTTAGTTTTTTCCAAAACTTTTTTTTGCCAAATTGTTGTAAACGACCACGGAGAAAATTTGGGTGCAAAACGTACATGTTACCATGTAGTAATGGCCTGGATGTGAAGGCCTGGAGAAATGGAAACGAGAGGCGGCGATGGTGGTGGGACAGGTTAGTGTATATTCAAATGGAAATTGATTGCATGCCTTTCTTGTGAGTTGCAGTGGTGAGCCATGTGAAGAACTTGGAAGATCTGCCACCCTTTAGTACGTACGCGAACAAGAGTTACCGGGAAGCCTTCTTTGTATCTATTCGTAATTTTCTCAATGTGATTTACCACCGAACTTGGGCCGTATCTGAGGTGTGTCCCAAGAATCAGTACACTGTAGAAATCATGGACGACTTTTTCTCGATCGCTCAGCCGAAATGATGGTGAAAGTCTGTATAGGAAATCATGCCAATATCATCATCCCCCACCTGTCTGACAAGTCTCTTTCTCTCTTTCCTCCGCCATATTGATAAGAACGGAAACGTTGTATAAGGCACGTGTGTACGACGAATCCACCCGAAGCTACTACACAGGTACGGGTGAGAAGAAGAGAAATTGTTTGAAAATTTCCAGAGACGGAGCCATGTGCAGGGTGAAATAAATCTGATAATAGTCATCGGCATCGTTGCTACTACAAATCTGTTATGTGTACAAGGAAGAAGGTACACAGGATCTATCTATACGTACTTGTATTTGTATCTGCAAAAATGTCATATGTTGGAACGGAAACTCAATTCGATGGGGAGGATATGAATATATGTGTGTAATAGTTGCGGTGGAAAAAGACGTTTTACCATCCAATATTTTGTACATGATTGAAAAGGGATTAAAGTCACAAGACGTGTGTATGTGTGGTATATAGAAATTCGACTTTATTCATTCGTCATCCTCATCACCGTTCAAATAGATTATACATTCAGCGTTTTTATTGTTTGTATCATAGAATATTTCATTGTGTTTTATCGCATCACCCATTCAAATTCTGTAATTCTGTCTGGTTATCGTTAACGGAACAACAATTCAACGTGGTGTATTGTACGCACACGCAATAATAACTTGCAGTTTTTATAACAACAACAACAACAATGACGACATCAACGATTATTATAGACCTCACTGTAAACAGTAATTCATACCCTTTTTGTGAAAGTTATTCGCTTTTAGAATGCTGCATATTGACAACAAAACTCGTGGCGACAAAAAATCAGACAATATACATGCAGTTTTTCATCACGTACTTACATTGCAGTGCGAAATTCACTTTCTCTTTCTCTCTCTCTCTTCCTTTCGTTTGTAAGCAGAAACGAATTTTTTCGTCATCAACAATAATTATACAACAAGCTCTCTGTCTCACTGGCTTTGGCCATTGGAACACTGACCGATGGATCTTGTCCAAAAGGTACTCTCGCGTTCTTTGCATTTAAAGAATTCCAGACATTTCTCCGAAATACTCTAATTAGTCCACTTACTTAACATCAAAAGTTGTGTGGGTACATTTTACAAAAAGAAATGGGAATATATATTGTATTGTAGTATACGAAAACTTGCGTTTACACATGGAACGGAAGTAACATGTTCGTTGGGAAGTTGTATAATATTTATATCTATTAACGCATATTCAAGTACAGCACTTTTAGATTCTAACAACATGTATATGTATTTATGGTGTATCCGGAGATGTAACTAACTGAGAAAGTGTGGGTGTGTGTGAGGAGAGAGAAACACAATTTCGCAAAAAAGGGGGAGGACTTGTAAATTTGTGGGTTCGGTCGGGACACACACTATCACATATCGACGTTGCTCGTAGTTGGATTGTCATGTTTGCTGGATGCAATAGAAATATGGAAGCCGTTGTCAGTTTCGTTGGCGGAGAATGCGGAACATTTGTGGCAGAAGATTGCGTTGAGGACAGATTTGAACGCCTCACGGAAATCTCGGTTGAAGTAGGCATAAATGATGGGGTTTAGGGCCGAATTAAAGTAGCCGATCCAAAAGACCAGCACGACGACCCATTCAGGTGTAGGACATAATTTGTTGCCACACAACGACGTCGACAAGTACCATGTGAAAAAAGGGAGCCAGCAGAGGATGAAGACGCCCATTATGATCCCCAGGGTCCGGGCCGCCTTATGTTCTCTCTTCATGCTTTGCACTGAAAACAAAGAGACAAAATTAATCGTCATCACACCTAGAAAGACATGATTCAAAAACCCGATTGTGGTGGCGAAAATATCAAATGCATACATTCTCGATAATATTCTGTCATCCTACTTTCCCGCTACTAGCGCACAAACTACACACACATTGAGAAATTTCTCATGTCTGGCCCTCGTCTAATGATGCTCGAGAATAATTTCACTTTCATCGCTAACAAGCAACATGTGTGAGCCGGAAGGTATTTTGAGCCAAAACCGCCATCGTCACCACAAGTGAGAAATGGGGCTACTTAGAAAATTACGTGCACAATGTGTGCATCCGAACCTGTATATTTATACATATATAAACTGACTGAGAAAATTCCCGGCTTAGATTATCAACAAAGATAATTTTACTAAATCCGTGGTCGACGCTTTCAAAACTAGATGCAAAGCTTTCAAAGTTTGAGACAACGAGGTTCTAATTAAGCCAAGGATGTCTATGCATGAGTATAAAGATACGGAGATATGCAGCTTGGAAAAACCTTGAGTGGCATAAGCTTAAGCAGCCTTGTTGTAGACCTAGTCCCATTGAAGGAGCATCAAAGTTAATAAATTTGCAGCCAAATACTTTGTAATCTATTAAACATGGTGTCGATAATAATGAAGAAGGTTTTGGTAGGCACTTGGACAAGTATGCTTGTACAGGCATTAGCGTTGTTATTGGACAATAAGCGGATTAGACGATAGGCGGGCTTTAGTTGAGGCCGAGTTAGTATGTGTGTGTGTGTGCGGGATTTCCTTTGCAGGATCAAAAAGGACACTGGAAGGAGTATTATGGTATTAGACGCTGTTAAGGTTGAAGAATATCGACGGCTTATGGATTGCGATGGAGATCGAAGGTTAAAAGGAGAGAAGACGAGGTAGAGTGAATTGGAATGACCGTCTTTTTTGACAGTTAATACAATTTGATTTGGACGATGGCGGATAGAGCGTGAGCTAGAGAAAGGATGATAAAGATGTTGGAGAGAAAGGAGAAAGTCGAGGGTAAAATTGAAATTGGAACAATGAGAGAGAATGATTTAATATAAGGCCATAATTCTTAAAGTGGAGTAAGAGGTGGATAATTTTGTCTAGTTTTCCAAAAATTTGTCACAAAATGCGTCGACTTTTGTGAAGAGAATTTGGAAGGAAATGGAGCATATGAAAGAATTAGTATTTGCTCTCGCAGCCATGTCCAAGAGAGAAAAACGAGGACGACGATAGAAGATATTCAAAGAATGGCTTCTGAATTGTATAAGCGATGGCTGACTGCGTTGGAAATCAACCAGCGAATACCTTTCCTTTTCTACTCCATATTGGTAGAAAAATTGTTCAAAAAAATCTAGATCGAATCCTCCACCCAAGAACGAACACAGCTTCAGTAGCTTTGGGCTTCACCTCTTCTTCTTATGCCTCTCTAGGTACACACGGAATTTTGCCGGATTACTCAACATTTTCAGCGAATATATATAAGGAACGTAAGGCTCGTATACTTTCCTCAAAAGTTCTCGTATGCCACGAACCGTATATGAATCATTGCACGTTTCCTTGTTCGGCATTCAAAGTACACAATAGGACACGGACCAACAAGGCCGACTCGACCAAGTCTTCTTTAGCTTTTTTCATGTGTGCGAAAGCGGTAGTTGTATATAATAGAAGCCTTCATTGTGAGTGCATGTATGGACAACTTTTGGTCGCTTCACAAAACTTTGACAATATACAAGGATGATGAGTGATGGAATGATTCTTACCATCAACGAGCCTTTTAGCAACGTACTTTTGTCATTATCTTAAAACCTTTGGGTGGTAAAAAATGCGAGGGGAAAGTTTGGAACCAAATCCCTCTGTTTCTCTCCTCCACTTTCTCCATTGCTAACAATAATTTTTGTTGATTATTATGTCACCCTTCCAGTCGCACGTATGTATATGCATGCATTTTTCTTCCTTGCAAATGTTTCACCAAAGCTTGAGACGAGGCGGCAAAACGACTGTATAAATAAAAAGCGAATTGATTGCATATATAGTTTAGATGAAAAGCCACATGAGGACGACGATGACGACGGAAACTTTTCATGTGTCCCAACATCTTCTTTTTTTCTTCTCAGGTTTGGCGAATAAATCAAAAAAAGAGGAAAGAATCTAATGTGCAAAGGCTATTTATACGACTCTTCCATATGTTGCTTATTGCCTTGCACACTTTGTTCAATGTTGGCCGCCGCTGCCGACAACTTTGGCCGTTAGACCACTTTAAAAGAATTTTTCAAAGACATTGACTCGAGGGGGACATGAAATGCATACGAATATTTGATTTGCTTTGTGAGCGCCGGGAAATAAAATGGGTGGCGGTAAAAGTTTTGCTCACCTACTCCTTTTGCCGCCATTGCTGCCGTTACTGCTGCTGTTACAAACATGTCGGGGGTGCATGTGACTAATGGATTTTATAATCTTGAAGACGAAACTAGGCAGCCAGCTGGTTGCGGAAAAACAAGAGAGAAATTTCTCTGTACGTAATTTCAGTAATCTGTGACAGGACGGGAAGACGTTTTTGTTGTACGGCGCAAAGGTGTGGAATGATGAAGGCTGCTGTCATATGACGGAAGAAAGTTGCGTAAGCAAAATGTCCTCACTGCCATCAGCATACATTAAAGGGATCCGAGAGAGAAAATTGTTATCTGGAGATAAAGCGCTCGAGTGAATTTCACTTGCAGCTGAGGAGCGAAACGCTGTTTTGTTCGTAACTGGCTGTTGCAGGTAGTGGCTTTAAAATCCTCGTTTCCGTAAAAGACACCGAGAGACTAAAAGCGAGCGGGGTAAAATAATCCCATAAAGTAGGAATAATCTTGCTCTGATGCAACACGGATCAAAAGGCGGCACTAGAAAAGGCTACAAAAATAAATAAAGCAACACCTACAAACAAACGCACCAAACTACAAAAAGAACTAAAAAGGTGCGAAAGGACACAATACTCCTTGTTGTCATTGCACAAAAACAATTCAAGCCTCCAGCTTGTATTCGGCTAACCCTGACCTGCTGACTCCACGTGGGGCACGATCCAAGACCACAAAGTCAATAGAAGATTATGTCTTTTGACCACAGGCTAACTTTTGCCAGTAAGTACAGAATACGTCCATGTGTGGACATTGAATCTCATATGCATCGTCTACGGTTTACTCTGGATAGCTTTCACACATGCCCTCTCCGCTAAGCTCATGTAAAAGAGCAATCAGTTTCGAAATGTACACCCGACTTGTCTATCTAACGCTGCAGATAAGGTGGCTACCAAAAACCTTTGTTGTTTCTGCCATAACAGAAGTGCAAGCGAATAGTATCGGTATCAAGTGCTTATCCATGACGTTTACTAGATTGGATGATTTACACACTATTTGATCACGAATAATACGTGATATGTGCTCCAAACAGCATGTGATGTAGTGAAATCTATTTATAATGGAAATTTATACAGTGAGGCCATGTGGATGCGATCAAGGGTTTTGTCATCCACCTTGAGTTGAAGACCGAAATTTGGTTTCTCTTCTCGTTGCAGAAATTTGTCACAGGGGTTCCATCGATACATTTTAGGATAATTTCAAGGTGATTTGACAGTATGGGAGATTAGAAGGCAAAATGTCGTCTGGAGGGAATTAGAGGGAAGAAGGGTCTAAAATTCGGCATCATAACTCGAGTTGCAAAATATGCCAGAGCGTCACTTTTGATGCTGTTTTGGTCATGTGAACAATTTATGGGGATGCATCAATCATGTTGGCCTGTTTCCAGCACCAGCTCATCAGTCAGTCAGACACACCATCTGCGTAAACTGAAGTGAAAGTGCATTAGGGGAAATGAGGATTTTTAGATGACGTCTCCTACTTGTACATGTGCAGGTTGATAATGAAAGCAAGGAGCACAAAAAATATACTAATGGGATAAATACCAACAAGGAAAGATTGAAGGAGGCAAAAACTCACGCAGGAATTTGATAGTGTGTGAGACTGGTGCAACTGTTAGAATATAAGCTCTATTGTAACCAATTAGCGATAATAAGTGAGTAGCAAATTTCCTTGTTGTTAATAAAGCGTTAAAAAAGTTTGTTGGTTTATATGAGTGCGGACGTTTGTTTTCCCCCCAAAGAAGCACAACAACAAAACTTTTTGCTCTGCTAAAAGTTACCCGCATAAAATATCGACGCCATAGCCCAGATCTACCTATATGCACACCGCACACAAAAGCAAGCAGCTTTACTAAAGGGGAATTTGGACAAGGAAGACAGGCCTATTGATTTCCAGCAGAGTTTGCCCGTCGTCGTCCTTGTCACATGGGCAAAGTTTGCATGCATGCATGAATATCTAAAGTGTATGAACATACACGGACTAAAAGTGACAATGTATGCATGAGGAGCAAGAAACAAAAGGAAAACACCATATATTATTACAATGATGGAGAGATATCTTGGTCGTATATAATATATTCGCGTTTGATTTGTACATTTAAACTTTTAGGACGTAAATCACAAGTTTTAAGGTCGGAAGGCCTGTGGGAGAGAAGTAGTATTATAAAAGTAGCAAAAGTTCGCAACGTTGCTGGATGACAAATGCCGGTGAAAAGAGAAAATACGATATTTTAGTTGGACATGTGTGTGTGTGGGTGGGTGGGTGTTATTATGGAACATGCGGCATTTGGGGTGGAACATATGGCAGGAGCAAATATTGGCTTCCACACACATTGTCAATATAGTCTAATATATTCAGTCAATCATATTGAAACTATTTGAGGCTTTTTCTGCTCTAGCGGAAGGAATAAAAGTTTAATCTCACTGATTACTTGTTGACAAACTCATTAGGCCATGTTCGGGGATGGGGGAGGGGCGGATCGGCGTGTTAAAAGTCCTGGAGGAACTGCAGTCCGAAAATTGCAACCCTGGCCTGATCAAAGGAGGCCAGGAAGAAAGCACCAAAGTGGGAGCAATAAATTGTATGCATGTTTGTGAGTTAAAAAGTGTGAGTTTTGCGTGGCAAACTGCAGTAGTTTGAGAGGGAAGTTTGATGACGGTAATGATGGCGTCTAATAGTGCCGATAAGGTGATGGAATTACACCGGGAGAAGAGAAGATGGGCATTCCTTGATTGCAAAGTTTGCATTTTCCTATAGCCATTACCCGGCGCTAATAGGTGCACACGGACTGCTAGAACATTGAAGCGAAGCTGTTTAAAAAGGGATTCTATAATCATACAAAGTTTGGGGCGGCATGGGTTTGGTGACTGGTTGGAGGCGGAGGCTCGTTTCGTTGGAATAAAATGTAATGTTTACTTTACATGCAATGGCATAGTTAGAGTAGAGAGAGAGAGAGGCAAAATCAAAATGAGAATAGTTGCAAAATCCACCATGGAACCGACCACCTTATTGTTTCTCACGTACACAAACGACGGTCTAGACAAAAGTTTACAAAGAGAAAGCAAAAGACAAAGCACAACAACAGAGGACATTTCACGTCGTGCCATCCTTTGAATCCATCGAATAAGCTCTCTGTTGACTGCTGGCTCGCGGTGGAAAATCTGGTCCTTTCTCTCTCACTCTTTCTCTCTCCAGTAATGTTTACAAGGGAAATTGGCAATTCAGACCAACATAACAGAATATAGTATTTTGCATCAAGCAATTGCTAAGTCCTTGAATCAATTCCAGCTTGTCCTCTCTCTCGTCCATCGTATGTTATACGTCGGGAGTCAACCAGTTGAACGAAGAGGTTTCGCAACTTGTGCGGCTGTTGGTGGTGCGTGGCGAGAATTTATAAGTAGCTTTGACATTTCACCACCATCCAACAAATCCCATTCAAAGAATAAGAAACGAGGAATCAACCATAAAGTCACTTACTTGAGTCTAGCTTACTTGAAGAGTTGTTTTGTACTGAAATAGGAATCTCGCTTATTTGAAGATGC
>JAQGBJ010004110.1:0-10948 GCA_034698345.1 Sphaeridia pumilis | reverse complement strand
TTTCATACATTTCACCTGTCTGTCTTCATCTTAGATTACAACATCCTCAACGTCATCCTTGTCTTGTCCTTCTTCTTATTCTCCAATCTTTTGCATTCAGCCAAAGCCCGACCAAAACAAGTACATGGCTCGCAGCTAAATGCAAAAAAGGCATCGACTCCAAAGTACACGTTTCACAATCCCTTGCCTACTTGAACAAGATAAACTTGGTATTTCTTCTAGAGCTAATTATGTACTTCAAAATTCTTCTTTTTTTCTAGCATATTTGTGGACACGATTCAGCAAAGTTCAAATAGTTTTCAATAAATATCTCTGATAGCTTCGCGACATACCACAGGCAGACATCCAAGGAACGTTGAATATTCAATAGCATCCAGTTAGGGCTGGCTTTTGGAGGGCCTGCCGACGCCGACCGGATCTACCGCAGAAAGCATGCATACATTACGTGTGAGATGAGGCAAGGCCCACGCTTGGCTATTTGGCCACCAGGGGGCAAGAGTCATGTATGGAACTTGATCCGGTTCATGATGAACCATTAAAACTATCAACGTGGGTGGAGAAAGCGAATAAACAATCTATAAGCACTTCAATAAAATCAAGTACATATTAGCAGCAATTATACAGTACATTAAGGATAGGCTTAAATTTCCAACAGGATCAGTTGTCAATTCAAAAATTGAAACCAACTGTTGATTGAATTATACCATAGTATCACATTCCGACAACTTATGATGCCATAATCAAAGTTCCAGTTCCTTCTACAAATGAGCTGGAATTGTGAAAAAATACAGAGGTTGACAAGAAATTAACCTACAATTTTGCAATTTCGTGCAAAGGAGCTAGTAATAACATTGTCGATCTGACTATAATTACACATTGTTCACACAAGAATGATAAAAGAGTCGTCTGAATTTTGAGCCAGAGTGTCTTATTTGCTGTCTCTGCGAATAATCTGTATTGCATGTCTGCGGCATATGCTTTTCGCCGCCAGGTCCATGGTCGTCGTCGCCGCCGCCGCCTGAAGCGTCGAGCGGTGTCGGTGGGCTCGTCAAAGTAAACTGTTGAGATCATGTCTGGTTAATAATACTAAATAGGACGAGGAAAGAGTTCAAAAGGCGCTGGTGACGTCGCCGCGACTAAATACAAATAGCAAAGAGAATATAAATACAGAATGCTTGCCAAGTTGCAACCAAGCCCTGATATTTTTACGACGACAGTCTTGTCTCACGAACTAGACGACTACTCTACACACACAGACTATAAGAACAACTTTGTACCAATACAACCAACTATGTATTTAAACGATAAATTAAACTTGCGTAAAATGTGACGGTCCAGATTGATGTCGAAAATTGATTGGTCCCACGTTGATTTTTATACTAACTAACGAAATCAGCTTTCACAATGATCTCAGAGATCTAGCTCGAGTGTTGACCGTCAAATCCGGCGGCACTTGAAGATGCAGCAGCGAGTAGTGAAACTCAACTTTCACCAAGATTCTTTCAGCTCACACTTTTCGCTAGCAATATTCTGGCAAATCATTGTGAAAACCAGCGTCGTTGTTAGAAAAGCAGTGGGAGCGCCCTCTCGAACAGGTCCAGAAGCAGTTCCAAAAGCTTGGTATCCGGTTTCCGGTCTCCACCTATTTTCGGGACTGCCGCTCGACGGCGCAGGTCCCCTTGCTGGACTCTCTCTCTTTTCGGAGAAATTTCGACGCAAATAAAGCACAGCAAAAATTTAACTTGAAGCAGCACACACAATTAAGCAGGAACACTTACTGTGAGAAGCACAGGGATTTTTGCAAAATTTAAACTTTCAAATGTCCAGGGAATTTTGGACAAAATCTTTGGGTTGTGAGCTGGCGGTGACGTGTGTTCTGGTGGGCATGTGATGGGGTTCAGTGTTGGAGGATCTCTGGGCCGGTCGTCTACTTTTTTCCCTATCCACACCCACATTCCACATTCCTGCGTCTCGTCAGCCTCCTGCTACGTGATTTCTCTATGAAGCAAACTTGTTGCTCGGCTACCAAGACGACTCCTCCGACTCCACACAACTTTATAACTTGTCCTTTTCTTCGACTTGTTGCTGGTCCAACTTCTTCTTCTTGTTCCCCTCTTGGTATTTTCCTCCTCTTTTAAATAAAGTTGCTATTAAACTTTTGGAAGGAGATGCTCCTTACTTCTTGGACTTGTGTAATCTTTTCGCCTCTCTCCCCGCAACTTTCCTCATGAACGAACCCTCTCTCGACTCTGCCGCCTTATCTATCTTGAACCACTATACCAACAGCTCGACCAACTCTGAAATCCCAACTCAATACACGTAGAATCACATTTACCAAATTTTCACTCCATCACCCACAAACCACAACTAACTTGCTGCTGCGTTGGCTCGTATATTTACATACAGTTTTCAAACAAACCCCACACACTAGCTCCAACTCATCATTGCCAAGTAAGAGCAATCTTTTCCCTATGCGCTTCCTCGCCGGAACATTTGACGCTTCCAAACCACCGCAGTACCAGAGCAAACACTCCTCGTTTCAGAGTCACTGCAATTAAACCGCCGACGACGACGAGGGGAAGAGACCAAGCCAGAGATGCAATGTTGAGAGAGAAGAGACCTCGACGCTTAAAGATAACTTTAACTACGGGACGCGCATATCATTTATATATACCGAGTTGGCAGATCTCTGGCGGTGACTATAGCGACGAGACGACGACGACGAGAAATGAGAAATGCATGTGGCCTTATCTATTCGACATGAGAGTAGAAGAGATTCATCCATTTCCACTCATACATTTTTACACGTCCCAAGAATAATAATAATATGGACTTCTGGTGGGGCTGCCAGCCAAAACTTGGGCTCTCATATCCGCCTCACTTGTTGCATGTAATAATAATACAAAAGCTTTTTCCTGATACTCACGTAATATTATGGCAAAAGCCTGTTCTTCTCGTACTACATCTTTCCTCCCTACACACGGAGATCAACTCACATTCATCTCTGCTAAAAACTCCCTCTACCAATTCAACCACCCGGTTGCTGGGAAATGTATTCAATGGAGGAGCCACTGTCGCCGCAACCTGAATGCATGCAACCACGTTGCAATTCTCGTTACGCAACCATGCGCCACCTCTAGCCGAAGCCACACTCGAAAAGCTTTATCCATACATACGATACTCAACCCTTTGAATACACACACATGAAAGGATGCACTTGATTATTATGTACATCGCACCAATTTTATACAAAAAAGTTGATTGCATATATACCTTTTGCGACAAGTTTTTTTGTTACTAGCTCATCTGAATTTTGCAAGCGTCAAAGCTACTATTTCAGCACCTCCTCATTTAAAAGTCATGTCCAGTTCCATGCAGTAGTAGTAGTAGTAGAAATAGTAGACACACTTACCTTGGTCAGCTGAATACCAAGGAGATGAGATCATTTTTAGCGAAAAAAATATACACCTAGGAAAGGTCTGACTACTTGAAAGTGTAAATCTTTGCTCAAATCAAAAGAACAGGAATATAAAAGACGCCATAAGTTGACCCTAGTCGAGGAGATAGCTAAAATCGCAATAACGATTATTTGTTGGTCAAGTTACTAGAATCTCGAAGGACTGGGAGTTGTTACAAACGGCTAATGTTTTCGAATAGTTATGTGTTCTCTAACCAGTCGACAAAGACACACCTTATCTATTTGCTCATTAGCCATGCTTTTCGTCATCTTGTCGTCTAAGTTCTACAGGGGTAGGCATTCATTACAGCTTCTGAAAGCTTATCGCGTCATACAAACGCCTTGTGATCCACCACCAGGCTCATCAAAGCCAGCTTCGTGGAAGCTCTCAAAATGTAATAGTAAGTATAAGTAGGAGGCATGGATGCTAGACGCAAACATGTATAGACGACACAATTATAGCTTTCTAGTAAAGTCTGAACTGTGTATGGCTGATGCAATGGTGTGCCACGCTGTTTCAAGGTTGAAACGTACACACAAGTCCCTGGCTAAATGATGATCATCTGTTTATATATAATATTGTATGCAGGCACACAGTTACGAACACACATTTATAAGGTCGGTTAATTCTCCAGAAACTTTATTAAACCTCCCCTGAGTAACTAAGTAAGTAAAAGTAAGGAAATGTTGTTGATCCTGATTCTCTGCTGGAAACTAATACTGCCTAAGGAGTACGTTATTATTGTCCCCACCAAAAGCTCCAACACCACCACCCACAGCCATAAGTAGTGATAATTGCCCTTGTCATCAACATTATTGATTCTTTTCCTACAAACACGACATGGAAACTTGGCCATTTTGTATGCTCATCTGCTTAATGTTTTCCCATGAATTCCAAAGTCCATGCGGCCCTAAACCTGTTAGGTTGCTGCTGTGAGTGACTGACTACGACATTGTACAAAAACACATGCTTCTATTGCCCAACGCTAAAAACCACATGGCAGTAAGTTAAGGATTAGAGAGATAATGATATGAACGCATTGAAATGTCACCACCGCCAGAGGTCGCCTTTCTACCCAACTTTCTCCTGACGCTATGGTACTAAAGCTGAAGCTTGATATCATGCAATGCAACAACAGCCACCATCTATACGGACGTCTAATAGCTTTTGTTAATATGTATTTACCGGAACATGTAGAATGGTTTGGCCCGGAAGGATTTGGTTGCTGAAGATGGTTTCAATCTTGAAAAGAATTCTCGTCCACACCCTTCGTTTCCTGTCGGCTCTTGATCATCTCGAGGGTGTTTTTCTCTCTGGCTGGCAATGGGTTGGATTTATTTCGTCTCTTCCCCTGCTGGATAAAGAACTCTCTGGGGACGGATTGAGGACCCGAATGTGATGACATTTCTCCAGGCTGGTGGATTGCAGGAGTAACAGCAACAAGTGGTTTTTGTGGGATGCTGGAGGAGGCTGGAACTGTGGCAATTCAGACTTGTGGAATCACCGTTTCGAGAGTTGGTCCCAAATAATAAGAGCACAAAAGAAAATATAGTGGAATAGGAGAGGGGATGACCACGAAACACTTTGGTATATCTAATTACTGTTATTACAACGACCGCAAATTCACATTTTGCTCTGGAACAAGCCTGTATTTGTATGGACTTTTCACAGCCGGAGGAACTGAATGGCTGAAATGGCCAAATGAGAATGTCGCTGTGGTTGAATAGGGCTGAGAACCTAATAGTGGGCTGCTGGTGCAGCGGCTGTAAAGTGGCAGCAAAAGCAACTTGTTTAACCAAGTTGAAGTTGGCGAGAAGAGGCAGGCGATGGCATAACAGCAGGCAAAGTAATGCATAGCCGTCCTCGATGTGGGATCTCCGAGTTTATAACGATGATGATAATATTATTCGTCTTCTCTTTCCCATCATCATCATCATCGAAGCTAATCTTGCTTTTAGAAGACGGATGTATGTGTAGAATATGCTGGATGTATGTACAATAGTTAAGTCACTTTTCGTGAGGAGACCACAATAGGCGTATACGATATACATTTTACATGTAGTTAGGGACGGATTAGAGGAGCCCCACGTGCATTACATAGACGTTTTGGTAGCTAAAACTTTACTGCAAGTATACAGAATAGGGATCAAGTGCAAAGTTATTATTACATTTTGTCCCGTCACATATTCTTCATGATATATTTACACCGCCACAGGTTCACACGGAAGAAGCACACAACGACTTTCTGCAGAGAAAGCGCCTCCAACCAGCATCGTTTATCTGCTCTGAGCATTTTACAGCTATTAATCCTATACCGCTATCAGCTAGACTCGAAAAACTGGGGGAAATTTTGTGTGAGCATGGGCACAATGTCTGGAATCAATGGACGGCTATTCTAAACACACATTTAGAAGAGCCATGCACAACTAGTGCCGTATTCCATCCTAGTACGTCTCAAAGGCAAATCTAATTTCCCACGGCTTAATTACCGGGATGTTTTCTCTAAACACACTGTATAGAATATACAACCTTGTCTTACTTTATATCTGCTCAAAGCCAGACACCAATTTATCGTTTCATGCTACTTTCATCACAAGAGGATTCTTTGTATGCTAAAATGATAGTTAATTCCTAGAATTCTTACTTGAGCTGAAAAATTATCCTGTTAGTCAAGTCAATGTATTTTCGCCCCTCGTCATTGAGTTTCTGGAACGTTGAAACAAGTGAGCATAATCTGTGATGCACATTTCTTGGTAATATGTTTTATAGCAAAAGTTGAAATCAGATTTAAAGGGTTTGGTTTAGATGACACAAGTCTTGCCATCCATTGAATCTCGTCTTGAACAACCACCAAACCACTTAATTTTTTGCTGCTTTTGAGCTCCTCCTGGTTCTTGTTTATATGTGCTGAATTTTCGGGTAAAAAGGACAAGTTGTATGAGAGCAAGTTTTATCCCCATCGGATACATAAATTCCACACGAGAAACAGGAGCCAGTTTGCCAGGTCCACTTTCCGAGCAGGTTGAAAAATGAACATGCCGGCTGACTTGACTGCAGATCTTAAAATGCAGCTTCCCCAAAAGGCTTTTGGTTTCGTCGGATGATATGCATGGTTTCTTGCCAACAACAGTCCACTGCCGCCAAATGCACATGACTTTTAAAGTCATTTCACACGGAATACACAATAGAGCGGCATTTCCTCAAGAATTCACTTGTAACCCAGGCTTGAAGCAGCTCTAAACCTTAACTTGAGTGTTTGAAGCTGACACACAAAATGCTTATGCAAAATGAAGAATGCGAGGCAAACGTTTTGGTGCAAAAATTCTGTTAAAATCTTTGAATCCTGAAAGATAGTCTGTGAATTAGATTGTGAACAAATTTCGCAAATGAGCAAACTGCTAATTGAAAAAAATATTTCTTCGTGATACTGACTGACAGGTTAGGAATGTTTGGTGGTTGTGAATTTTATGACGGACGGTGTCTAGGAATAAATTTGGTTCGGAGAAGTGTAAAAATAGCGGGTGAGAAAGTATGAGTGTCTGAAAGTGAGCCTTGGCTGAGATTCGAAGAAGGGGTTCTTGATAATGTGGGATGACTTGAGTGAAGGAAAGCAGGGAGAATCTGAAGACATCTTGAAGCCGGCCAAGTCATTGTACTGTAAGGGTTTCGGAGTTGGATTAGCTTGGAGTCAGGAGCTACTACTTACTACTATTACTATTCATTGCCGCTCTTTCAGGTCTCTCTTTTTCACTGGCACCGTAATTCTCAAGTCTGGCTGACAGTATAAATTCTACACATCCCATCTCTCACCTCAGCCGAATTTTTTGCCGTCGGAAACGTGTGTAAACTTAATGAATGAGGGAGAATCGGGGATGATTTATGTCTACCTTTGCTTGGTTTCCTCTCAGTCAGTCAGTGCACCCCCAATGCACCTCATTCCGTTACATTCTCAACTTTCTGAACGCCTTTGGAAGATTCAAAAGCGCAGGAGTAGTGGGCGGTAGTAGGCGGCTTCGCCAAACTTAACACCACAGCGAGGTATTAAAGCGGATTGAATCATGTCGCTGGGACGGAAAGGAGAACAATATGCTTCTCGCCGAGATATTAATTTACCTGTTGCAATTCAACTCTCTGCCGGCTGCCTGCCGTTAATAATATTATTTCTTTCTTCCCTATTCCTTTTGCTTGTGGTGTTCCATCACCTTACCGGTTGGTCGGGCGGCTCGTAGGGAAACAAAATGCTTAAAGTCAGTAACAACTTGGATCCTTTTGAATTCTGTTTCCGCCAACGAACAAGCAGATGTAATGCCAGACATGGGTCTTTTCATTACCCAAAAGAAATGCATGCATGTTGTTGTACTTCCTAAATTTCACACTTGTCTAATTTTTATTAACTGCTGTATTCATTCCTCGACAGAAGCGCCAGCGTTGTTGTACTGTATTTGCACTTAGTTGCTGTTAGCTATAGGCAAGAATGCAGGGGCTACAACGTTCATTCACAAGAAGAATTTCTCACATATTAATTCCACTAATTATTATGTAAGCATAACCTCCGCACATCCTGAGTTGTGTTGTGGTGTTGTACACACTGCCTCTTCCGGAAGTTGTCCCTCCGCTCAGCTTAAGACTTGTTGGCTATCCTCAGCGCATAATGTAATGAATGTGGCGAATTAGGAATATAACGCTCGCACCTGGGCATCCACTTTGAGCGTACAGGTGTCAGCGCTTTTGCAACCCGGAGGGATGCAATCATCTTGAAGCGAGAAGTCTAAAAATTCAATCAGCAAAATGAAAAGCCACACCTGCAAGAAAGCATGGATTCAAGGAAGGATGGTCCTTGTCAATTAAAGCTTTGATAAACATTTTGATGGAATTAGATGAAAGAGTTGTCGCCTGGGCTCTCTCATTAGAAAGAGTTAAATTCATCATTTTTGCCTTGGTGGAATCTTCTTTCGTTACATGCCCAGTGGTGATACGAGTTTGTTACAAATGGGAAGCGGTGGTGAACCGCTACTCGAGTACAAGAACCGCATATAAGCCATACTTGTAATTGGTTCATCAGATTTCTCTCCCATCATGTGAGTTGGCAAAAAGTTTGTACGCTTCAATGCATCTTGTTCTGCAACGTCTCCATCCCATTGCATAACACTGTACGTGATTAATTGTCCAAAGTTCACGTTCACACGCAATTTCACCAGTTCTGGTTTTCCTCGAGCTTTTGATCGGAACCGCTTGTACAGCTCCCAGTCAGTCATTCAAACGGTGTCAGAGGACCATGGCTTTTAGCGTCTCACATTTTTAAGTATGACGACGACAGCTATGGCTTATTGATTTAACTCGACACAGTCGTCAGTACCTGTGGTAAACGCAATTTCCTACCAAAGCCGCAAAATTAATTGACCTTTGAAACGCTCACTGTTTGCTCCATGCATCGAACTAGACTTTTCGAACATCATCAGAAAACTTGTACAGTATGCGGTGACAGGGCAAATTTAGAAACCTCCAGTGGTAGCCAACGCCCTGGAATCTAAAATTTGTTCCATTGCAGCAAGCAATATTGTAGTCTGAGCCACTAGATACTTGACTTTTTAAGTTCTGCCCCATGTAGAGGTTTAAAGGCGAAAATTCCCATTTTACAAGCGACTCACAAAACTTATATAATATCAAAAAGTGATTTACGGGTTTTACGCTGATCATTTGGTAGTTTATATATGCGTATTTAGCGTTCATACTCTAAAGCCGAAGAAAGCAAGCAACAACCCACTGCTGAAAGGTAAAACTGCGTACACGAAAGGTGTACAAAAGTAATTAAAGTTTTATAAGTTGAATTAGCGGCAGGCATAAAAAGACAAAATTAAATGGAAAAGCAGGTTCAGGTGCGGCGAGAAATCGGTATTTATTTATACATTCGTATTTTAAACGTGCCACCCTGACTGATGCATACGGGGGACGTGATGCATGTCCGTCGGTATCGTTGAAAGTCTTGTGCCATGTAACTTCCTTATTTTTCTGGTGCTTTTCCCGAATACGTCTACCCTTTTCCTTCTCGGTATAAATATGCAATAATAATGGGCTTTTGTTACCCAACAAACGGCACAACAATAGAATGCAACCTCTGTAAAAATCACGACTTGAGACAAGTCAGCGTCGACCACCACCGCAAATCTTTCCCTCACCACTAGCCCACTGTTGCCATTAAATTTCTGGTTCCTAAATGTTTTTCATGCACACGCTTTTCCGTGGTCCCTGGACACTTTTGCCTTGTCGCTCGCTTACTGATATTTGATTCCCTTCCTGTCGCAACAAAAGCGACACATAACCTACGTTTTAACTTCACCAGTACATTTTTTCTGCCAGAATAAAACTGCATTATTTCTGCCTTCCATCCGCAGTCATTCCTTAATTCCTCATATATTCCGTAAGATTTGTCAGATCCTGTGGCAGAGACACAAGAAGGTGCATTTCTGAAAGAGCAAATAAATTTGACGGCGGCAGAAAACAATCCTTAAGGCTTTTGCCACACATTGCGCAACCCTTAGGCACGTACAGTCGAAGTGACGATACCTGGGACCGGGACATGATGGAACAGGCTTTGCTCAAAGCAGCATTATCATATCATTAACCATTTATTTTGTACATTGTCGCCTAACTCAGCCCATGTAGCATGTACTCCAGCAGACCAACATTATTAGCGTGTCGGACCCATGCTCCGAACTGACGGAGCACACCTTTCTTGATGAAAAATCAAGTCTTCGGACATGCAGAGGCTAATGTTAATCTGCAGGCAGGCAGAAGCGTTATCTCACTAATAGTTACCATCAGGTGACTTGAGTCATGTATTCATGCACCTGTTGCACTTAACGTAAAATGTAGATGGGAACGTACTGATCTTGGTTGACCTGCCGACGACTTTGGATGGGAAGATTAAAACCTGCTGCTGTAGACTTGGTAATGTCCCCTTGAAAGAATGCCGGGGATGGGTGAACCTTTTCTGAAGGCGACGAGACAAATTGAATGTTAAAACTGTGGGTCCAGCCAAGTGCAAATATAAATGACCAAGGGCCATTTGCTTCTGTTCCGAAAACATAAGAAGCATTGTTGTCTGCCATCAGGCATGTGGTAGGGGTGAAAATTAATTTATTGATGGCTTTATAGCCAAGTAATATTTTTGCAGCCTGGAGCAATATTTCCTGGAAATTGTCTGGTCCTGGATCTGGAGACGGCATGCATGATGAGTTGGATTATTGCTCGGATCATGAGCTGATGGTCTGCATCGGGTTGGAAGGAAGCATAAGAACATTTGTATATTGTGCCGTGTTATTATGTTACACGTGGTGGTGGCCGGGACTGTTGTTGGCGAGAAAATACTTTTCGACAAACCTGGGAGCAAGTGTTGTTTGCCGGGACAAACTCGTTTTAGCCTTGTGTGGTATGTGAACCGTGGGTTGATGTTGTTGTTGGATGCGAAGGAAGGAAGAAGAGAAAGAGAC
>JAQGBJ010004109.1:0-10949 GCA_034698345.1 Sphaeridia pumilis | reverse complement strand
GTGTAAAAAGGCGGAGATGATTCTTGGGAATTGTTCACCAAGTTCCGTCAGCATTAACAGCTTAGATTGAAATCTTACTCAGCGATTTCAACTTGGTGCATGAAACGGTTCTCATCTCACCTGTTAATTAGCAGCAGCGTATCGCTTTAAACTTTTGGGCTAACGGCGAACGGTCAGTACAAATGCTTTCATATAGCGGGCCACAGGAAAGCGTTCAAAACGCTGAGAATAGACGATGAATCGCCCCCTTTTACATGGGATTGTCAATCATAACCAATGACGATATCAGTTAGTGAATGTTCATTTATGTATCATTGCAATCGCCAGTCCGACGGAAATTGCAACGTTGAAATCGTAGTCACTCTTATACCATATAATACAGATATAAAAATCTGCCGGCGACTGACTGCTCGAGAAGCTTGACATTCTGTACCGTAAATTCCTATGTTCAACATTGCGTGAGAGAAGAGAAGCCAGTGTCATGAAATATGCAGCTGGTTGTGTTGTGTGAATGTGGCTTCTCGCGTTGTTGTTGTCGCCAGTTTGAAGAGTTGCTGAATGTGTCTGCGTTAAAGTTGCTTAAAATTAGCGTGTGTAAATGATTGTTTTACTTTAATGAATTTAGCTGCCAAAGCAAAAGTCAGTGAACAGTGGTCAGTTTGCCAATGCTCGATTTCCAACGCCAATTTTCAGCCTAAGGCGCTTGAATTTTTGTTGACGTAAGCTTTTAACTGTCAGTTTACCGGCTCCGCTTTTGAGTTTAATGAAGCTCGTAAACAAGTTGTTTTCTAATGGGAATCTATTTAACGTTTGCAGGTGCTCGGATGTCTGGAGTTTGAAGGTTAGAAGTTGAAGCTTTGTGTAGACAGTTGGCAGTAAGTCAGTCGATTGAGTTAGATCATTTCATTGTGACAATTGTGTGTTTAATATAAGTTACCGTATTTTATTTTACAGGTTGACATTGTGTGCTACTGGAGTTTGTATGAAGTAGTTTGCTGAAAGTCTAGAAGTATAGAAGATTCATTTAGAAACGAGGTAAGGAATTGTTGTTGTTGACATTGCATGGCCAACTCGGCAGGAAAACTGTTAGATCTGTTAAGTCATTTGACACATGTTTTGATTATTTACAGGATTTAGAGTTGGAAGTTTGAGTTGCCATGCTCATACGGAATCGGTAATTTTGACTGGAGCTACGGTATATAAGTGAGCTGATTGAGCTGCAAGTTATGACGGTCAAGAAGATCTAACATCAGAAAAAGACAAGATGCAGTCAAATGTGTTTGGGTTCTTCGCCCGCCGACGAAGATATTTCTTTTTGAAGGTGTTGGCTGTGTGTTTTTGCTTCGGTACCCTATATTTGTGGACTAGCTCTTTGCGACATGGAGGCGACAAAACTCCGGAACACATTCCACATATCGATCTCGGAAACTATCAGAAAGCAGATAATCTTTTGGATATAGACAGTAGAAGTAAGAAGCATCAAATGATGCCGACACCAGATGTAACTGGGCTCAAACTGTTGAGAGAGAAGGTGCTCAAAGAAAATACGGATGAGTTTCTAGTCCCTGTGCTCCAAGATGTTCAGTATAGTGAAGTTGATTTGGATAAACGAAGATCGTCGGAATATGCTCATTACGACGCTGGAATTGAGGAAGATTTGAGCAAAGTGAAGCCTGAGCTTGGAGCTGGTGGGGATAGGGCCAAATTGCCTGATGACCAGAAGGAACTTGGGGAAACCATCATGAAAAAGGAAGCTTTTAATAGACTACTTAGTGAATATATATCACCGAATCGTACTGTACCTGATACAAGGGAGCGTGGGTAAGTGTAAATATTTAGCGTTTTGGATCGAGTTGCAGTTTTTAGGATTAGGTTTCGATGAAAGGATTTCGGTTTCTGCTTTCAGGTGCTTAACTGTGGATTACGACAAATCATTGCCCACTGCCAGTGTTGTGATCATTTACACTAATGAAGCTTTTTCTACTTTGGTGCGGACGATACACAGCGTCATCAACCGCACGCCACCAGAGATACTTAAGTAAGAATACAAGGTTTTTGTACAGTTTTTGTGGGGCTGGAGTTAAGAGTTAATACTGATGATTGAATTATCGTTACAGAGAAATTGTTATGGTGGATGACTTTAGCGACCGATGGGATTTGCAAGGAAAACTAGAACGGTATCTAGCAACTAAATTTCCAGCAGGTGTCATTCGGCTTGTGAGGCTGCAAGCTCGAGCTGGTTTGATTCGAGCACGAATGATTGGAGCTCATCTTGCTGTTGGGGATGTTTTGATTTTCTTGGATGCCCATTGCGAAGCAACTGAAAAATGGTAAGCCTCAAACTTGAAGATCGTTAACATGGATTCGCACTCATTGATCTGGTCATTAATGTCATCCGTAATTTCCAGGGCGGAGCCTTTATTGCAACGTATCAAGGAGGAAAGAACAGCGGTAGTGTGTCCTATCATTGATGTTATTGATGACAAAACTATGGAATACTATCATTCAAATGGAGAATTCTTCCAAATTGGGGGTTTTACTTGGAGTGGCCACTTTACTTGGATCAACATACCATCGTATGAGAAGAAACGAAAAGCTCATCACTATTCGCCAACAAGATCCCCAACTATGGCTGGTGGTCTGTTTGCTATCGACCGGAAGTATTTCTGGGAAATTGGATCTTATGACTCAGGCATGCAGCTTTGGGGAGGCGAGAATTTGGAAATGTCTTTTAGGGTGAGTAAGGCAGACATGAATGGCATATGACAGAGTAAACAGTTTTTGTAATCTGTAATTTCGTCACTAGATTTGGCAATGTGGGGGATCCGTCGAAATCATTCCGTGTTCAAGGGTTGGACATATATTCCGTAGTTTTCACCCATACACTTTTCCTGGAAACGTGGATTCTCATGGTCTGAATACAGCTCGATTGGCAGTATCTTGGATGGATGATTACCAGGATATATTTTTTTCCTACAGAGAGGAACTGAAGGTAGCAGAAGGGTTCTTCATGGACACTTTTATGGTGCATGGCATAGTATTAAAATGATTCTTTCTGTATCTAGACTGCTAAATATGGAGATGTTAGCGACCGCATCCAATTCCGAAAGAAGAAAAATTGCAAGAGTTTCAAATGGTATTTAGACAACATATATAAGGAGAAATTCCACATGCACTTGGATTCACAGGTTTACGGACAGGTAATTCGACACATTATGCCAATTACGTTCTTCAGCCTTCATCCGACACAAATTTTTATACTATATTTTTCTTGTAACAGTTCCGGAATGAAAAAACCAAACAATGTTTCGACAATATGCAACATGGAGAAAGTGATGAATATCAACTCGGCGTCTATCCTTGCCATGAGCAAGTCTACTCTTCCCAAACGTTCTTCCTTTCTAACAACAACATGTTGCGTAGAGAAAATGAATGTGCTTCTGCCAGTGGAGATACAGTGCGGATGGTGCAATGCGATAGTTCTTTGAAATCCGACACCTGGGAATATAAGAATAAACAGATAGTTAGTAAGCGTGCCGACAAATGCATCACTGTCTCGAAAGGTAAAGACGGTGGCTATGAAATCGTTCTGGAAACTTGTGACAAAAGCAATGAGAATCAGCTCTGGACTGTCAAGAAGAGCGTTTAGAAACTATTGTGATACTCGGAATCGCAGGGTCACGCTGATGATCACACCTGTGGGCCCTTTTTAGTAGATGCAGTGCCATCCGGCAAATTGTGCATATATCTATCTAATGTAGCTATTTATTTAACGATTAACCAGCATGTGCTCATATCGTCATCAATGGTTAATTTATTTTGGTCAGGGTTTTGTCTAAGTAATATATGATAGTATTAGCTTATAAGAGTCATTAGAATCGCATTTTTGATCGTGTTATACAAGCTCGGTTAGCTTTTTAGAATATTTCTCCCTCCCTCTCAGTCAGTCAGTAGATCTGAAAAAGTGATCTGAAATTATGAATAATTGATTAATTACGCAAGTTGTAAAAGTTAGGTTGCCCATTGTGATAACTTATCACTGATAAGTAATGCGTCGCTCAATAGAAACTTTTCTTTGAATTCCACTTTCTGCACAAAATCTAGCTTTACTTTTAGCTTTATACTCGCAACATCAATAACGGCGGCTTGCTTCATGGTGTATGTACTTAAGTTATTGTAGCGTAAGTGAAATGAAGTTCAGGAATACGAAAAAAGACTTGTTGCAGTTAGTATGGAATCACCAATGACTGAATTTGTCGTTAAATCGATTGGGGTATTAATAATGTACATCACTTGTTCCTCATTCCAACGGTTGTGCTCGTGTTATCAATAATAAAACTAATTTATCTACACATATCTTATAATTCGCTATTTGAAGCCCTGAAAGTGAATTTTTGAAATGAATCAAATAAAGCTAAGAATTTGAAGGTTTATTTAGAATTCAAGATGTATCATCTCGGTCGGCATCATTTTCAGAATCTAACCTCTTGTTCTTCTTAGTATGTCTTCCGAATTTGAGCAACTGTTTCAAAGTCGGTCTTCTGCGGCCTTCGGGTGCTTCTGGAGCTCTTGGACTAGGTAGATCTTCGATCGAGTCAACGCTCAGTTCCACATCAATGACTAGCCTGTCAGACGGTTCTTCGAACGAAACATCTACTATCGCTTCCCTGCTACCAAATTGACGGGTTTCATGGATAGGTGGCAATCGTTTGTTCTGTGTCAAAGTTTTTCGATGTTCTTTCTCAGCCTGTAGGTCCAAGGAGCCGTCACTCGATTTCGCCATCCGCTCACCTTCTTCCAGCGGGTAGGCGTAATTTCCAGTGGCTGGGATATTGTTGATACTATCCCCAATCGACAAATCTTCTGGTTGCTGGAAACGACGGCTGATCCGGGAACGAACACTTGATGCTCTCTTGGCGATTCCGTACTTGATCCGGTACCAGATTCCAACAATGAACGCAGCCGAGTATTGTATACTGCCTCTTCCATGCGGTCCATTAAGGACATACTTGGCTCTGTGTCCATTGCAGCAGCTCTGGAAGTACTTCATCAGGAATGAAACAAAGGTCACGATCGACATGACCAAATTCACCAGCAGAGAATACAGGGTCCATTGGAGTTGGTGATGCATGTGCTGGATGATTGCTGAACTGCAGCCAGAGTCGTTCTTGATGTAGGTACCAGGCGTGTTTGGGAAGGTCACCGAATTCATATTTGTTGGACAGTTGGCGATCGAGCTTCTGCAGCAGCTTTTGGGTATTTTCGTGGGACACTTTGGCCAAAAGGTTTGCCAGTCTTCGTAAGACACAATTCCGCAGCATGAGGGTCCCTGCGAATAAATTACTTTGAAGTTCAATTGTTTGCTACGCTACAGGTTAAATTCTAGAACTCTAATCTTACGTGTAACTGCATATAGTCCAGCCATTCCGGAAGTTTGACATCATCCGAACAATAGTTCTGATCGCCCTTATGGAAGTACATCTTGACATTGCTTTGAATAGTCAAAGCTGAAGTTGTTTCAGCTGTTCGTATCAAGTTCACAAGCTGGGAAGTACAAAACGCCAAGACTCCAAACAGTGTTCCGAAACCAATCACCACCTGAAATGGATGCGCTTGTTACATCTGAAGGTCTCATCAGTTTATAGGCTTTGCACTTGGATATTTTATAGCTTCGACTCACACACAACATTAGAATTCCAGCTTCATCCTTAACGGCTGCCACGATTCCGATGCCTGCCATGATTATCAGAACGCAGTTGATGAAGAGCAAATGCTTCAGCAAGGCTTGCCATTTGAGCGTTTCTTTAGAAGGGTAAACCGTTCCAGAGTTGACGACGAGGTAGGAAATCCATGCTATCAGGCCAATGGAAGCTATCTGAAATCCATAGAGCTAATTTTGATTCAAGTTTCTCGGATAAAAAAACTTGAAAACTTTACCATTAAGAGAATGCAACAAGTGACAGTCAGGCCGTGGATACACCGCGTTGAACGTTTCCTCCAATTTTCCATGGTTTTTGCTAATCAAACGTTTGAATTTCTGATAGCAAGCATTATTGTCCGAACCTTGGTATATACTTCAACCAGCTTTTAATTTGAGTGACAGTGACATGGTTTGATTTTTGCCTGAAAGTACAGTAAAAGTAAAGTTTGAATGTGTGTCCAATGGTTACCATGCCAGCGACTTAAGATTGCTATCGATAGCATCAGATTCAAGTGGAGATTTCGCCATTTACAGTCAATTACAGGTTGAATAGAATGATAGGTAGTAACGAATACCTCAAAACGTTCTTACCTGCGATCGTATCTTCCATAATAAGAAACGATCAATGAGAGTAAAACGAAAATTGGAGTGATGTCGATTAAAGCTGAGAGATGTCGAATTACGAATGGTTCTTGGGCGAAAGTTGTGCATTATTTCGTTAAGCGTCGGGTCAAAGTTGGACAGAAAACGTTTTCGTTGGTATTATTTCAGATAGCGTTCCTAGATTTTTCACGAGCTGCGTCATCTATTTCAGAATTTGTCTGTAGTATTTATACGCAATTTCAATATCGTCTTATACTCGTTAGAGCTTATTGGCAATGATTACGTTACGATAATATCGGTATAACTAGTAAATTTTTAATCTCGCTTTTCTTCTAGCAGTCATTTGTTGCAGGAAATACCATTAACAGCTCTTGCTATTTTAAACACAAGTTGTGCAGTGAAAAGTTATTCGCTTCCAGCAAAGTCCAAAACAAGTTTAAAAACCAAAAGCCGCAAAGCAATGGAAGTGAAACGAAAATTGGTTGTCAGAAGGAAATCATTCACATTTGAATCAGCGACCGAATGTAGTTGGATCATTGTAAATCACCTTGCCAAGTACATTGGCGTACCTGTTATTTTCATCAACAAACAAGTGAGGCTCGATACAGGTTTCTTCAAACGCTGCCTGTATTTAAGCAATCTGAGCGTTCTTTTGTTACGCACCATTGTTGGCCTCGGCTTTCTAATGAAAAACTGGATGACCAAGCCTACGACCAGTGGGAACCAAAATTCGCTGTTTACTCCATTGTCCATCACTATCGTTGCCAGTCAGGGTCTCGCTTTGGTTGCTGGAGTCTCTGCTTTGAACATACACAGCTCCGAATTTGTTATAGCCTGGAACACAATTTTAAAATATAAATCCCGAGTTAAACCCCCCAAACTACAAATTTTGATGTTGCACTTTTTCTCACCCTCAATGTACCTTGCTGGCTGGTTGGTCGGCATTTTTCTCGCTCTTCACCCTCAAGTGGTGATTCAATTTCGCTTTGGGGTTACCTGGGCACGAGATGAAGGTCATTTAAGCAACAAGTGGTTGTACTATGTACTAGTTGCGACATGTACTTTGGTTGACTTCTGGTCGTGCCTAGTTTTGTCGGGGCTTATTTGCGTCGAGGTCGCACTGAACATGTTCTTCATGGAAACGTACCCACGGGTTCTGATGGAGATCATACAAAGGTATGTTGAAGTTCTAAATCAAATTATACATGACTTATTTAGGACAGTAGCCGCCCGATTTCTAATTTCGAGAATCTGCTCCAGTTCCACCAAGTCCATGTCACGTATTGGGCCCTACTTGATCTGGCGAAGACTTCAAAAACTCCTGGTTCTGCTCTGTGTATTTAATGTCGGTAATTCTTCGGCTGTTTTTGCGATAAAGGTTGTGTGTCTAATTATCAGCATTTCTTGTGGTTCGGCATTGATTTTGATGCCCTACCGTGACAATGGGCTTCTTCTGGTTATCATGATTTACGCGACTATTGCTGCCGGATCTGGATACCCCGCGTTGTATTACAACGCATACAGCGTCAGCGAAGGACTTCAAAGAGCGAAATTTGAACTTTTAAGGGTTCCACAAACCCTTGCTGGCCAAGCAATTTTTAAACGGCGACTTCGTTCAGTTCCTGCGAAAGGCGTATGGGTCGGCGGCTTTCGAACGTTTGAGCGGGAGTCTGTGCTCATATTTTTGGATTTTGTGGCCAATACTTCAGTGAGCGTTGTACTTGCGGGGCAATAAATGTTTTTGAAGAAGAAGTGTCATCGTTTCAAACCGCTAAATCTAATCAAACACTGCTGGTAGCCAAAATTTCAAAATTTGTTGGTAAACAAATGTAAAACACATCTACCAAACACGTGACTCAGGAATTTATCCCTACATTGTTGCCAGCCTGAATTATACCCCGCAACCACCAGAAGATATGTACGTTGCGTACTGACGCACCTAGGCCAAAATAGCGGGAAATGCTTTTAACAAACACATTTGACTGCATTGTTTACATTCTGCATGTATAATACGCGCTGTGTAACGGACTGCTCGTGTCGTGATTAGAAACATTGGCTCTGGTTTTCTAGCTTGGCCATTCATCATTGAAAAAACTGTTTTTGTTTACTTTTAGAAGCAACAATTTGAAAATCTTATGGGGTTAAAATTATGTGGTGTATTCACGTTTCTGGTGATTGTGATTTGTGCACAATGAGTTAAATCAAAAGATCTGTCTAATTACATGCAACTCTTCGTCTTGTGCACTACTGAAATCCAAGAGTTTGAGCCGCAGAAAAGAGTTGTTCTACGGTGTTATCTCCTTAAGTTTCTTGACAGCGAACAATCGTCAGCTTGTAAGTATTAACATACTCTTGTCAAAAAATTAAATAAAATGTCGAGTTATTATTTTTGAGCAAAAACTACCAAGTCTGAAATAACTTACAGGAATTCTGATCATGGCGTCAAGAGGCAATCGGTCCATGAACACATCATCCGCTATGAATACTTCAGTGGCTCAGCAAGTCAAACCAATTACATTACAAGGGTCGGCCACGATCGTCGTGGAGTTCTTTAGTAAGTGATAATGATGAAAATTAACAACATTTAATACTAACAAGACGAAAAACTATGCAGTTATGACAACAAGTGATGGTTGTTTTTTCAGAATATGCTGTCAACTCTATTTTATACCAGCGGGGTGTGTATGCTCCTGAGACGTTTGACAAGTGCCAGCAGTACGGCATAACTTTATTTCTCACCAAAGATAAAGAAATAAATGAGTATTTTGACCACGTTCTTCCGAATCTTGAAAGTAAGTTACAAGGATCAACTTTGTTGCTTCTAAGAATGATTTACTTACCTTAAGATACAAACTTTTTTTTCCAGAATGGCTAGCCCACGGTGAGCTGAAAGGGGTTTCGCTAGTTATCACTTCAGCTGTAACCGGAGAACATTTGGAAAAGTGGGACTTCGATATTCAAACCGTTCCTCAGGATGGTGATACAACTATCACAGGGTATTGAAGCATATATGAAGAATTTGAAAAATTTCCACCATGTCTGATCTAATTTCAGTGATTTCAATTTCTAATCATAGACGCAAGAGAGAATATGGAAAGAAAGAACTGTCCGAAATTCAAAAAGGAATCCGAAACGTCATGCGTCAAGTTACTGCAACGGTAACTTTCCTACCTCTACTGGATGTTCGATGTTCTTTCGACTTACGAATTTATGTCAAGAAAGACGCCGAGATACAAAAAGGTTGGCAGGAACAACAAGACAGTAGTATATTGAATCCGGAAAAGGTCGAGCTCCGATCATTCTCCACATCAATCCATCGTGTTCAAGCTTCCGTAACGTACAAGTCTGAAGATCCGTTATAGTTATGAGCACATCTTCAATGTCTGTCACGAGTCGTACTCACGACTACTTTGTTTCGTTGTAAGAGTTAGGTTAACTATAAGCATCTATATGACTAATGACAGCTGAAGTTTCAGAAACTTTTCAGAACATATTCCATCTGTGCGCCTGAAAGTGTTCAAAAGCCGGAGAGGTTACTGGAACCCTCGAAGCTTTGAAATGCCGGCACGTTTCAAAAATGTTATTTGGGTGAATCCTTCGCTTTTAGTAAGTAGCGGCAGATGTCGCGGCCAGCTGAGGTGCCGCTAGCAAGTTTTTGTACGTTTCAAGTTTCATTGAGCTTTTCATTGTATAGTAGGTTTGTTGCAGTTGTTCTAGAATCATGCCATGTTTCAAACAGAATTAAGAGTCTTTGGACTAATTTGAATCTTATGTAAATCGTTACCGTTAGGATATTTGAAAGTAAACCGCATATGAACGCGTTATCTCACAGATTGCATAAACTTTTTTTATAAGGCTTGCTTCTTTTCTTAGGATGGCCTGCCATGTTAGCCTTAAACGGCGATTTGGTTAAGACAGCTGTATTTTTAGGACATTTGTTTTGGCGCTAACGAGACACACAGGGCTTTCAAAGGCAAGTGTGCACAAGTTAAGTTGCTGGTGTCTAACAACTTTAGATTTTAAATCCTATAAAATTAATTGCTATTGAGTTGCTGAAATCCTGCAATCTTAAAACCAAAAGGTAAGGTAGTAAAATATCATCGACTAAAAATCCTGTTACAATATTGAACGATTTCATTCAGCTAACGTTTGCCTTTGTATTTTACAGGCAGTTTCGCACTTCCCCCTGTTGACTAACTTTCGCCAAGATGTCCTTCAGTTGCGCAGTTTGTCAGGAATTGGTCACCAGGGATCCTGAGGGTGGTCATCAAGCAGTGGAAATTGTAGCTTTGTCATGTGGCCACATTTTCCACAGAACCTGCATCAATACTTGGTTTACGGCCAGCGACAGGTACGAAATTATTAAATTCGCATTGGCTCTAAAGTACTAACTAGTCACCAAACCAAAAGTTATGATTTTTGTTGCCAATTATTTTTCCAGTCGCCAATGTTGCACCTGTAAGGTACCAGTCATGGGCAAGATAAGAAAACTCTACCCCAACGGTACTGCCGAAAGTGACAATATCGATAAGCTGAACGAACAGAACAAGAAACTTGCCAAGAAGATTGCAGACCTGAAGATCAAACTCGAATCCCACAAAGAACTTAACTCGATCAAGGATACTGAAATGTAAGTTTCGTCATA